>CM034304.1:268932-360419 GCA_019925795.1 Dendrobium chrysotoxum
CCTAACGGTCAGAATAGGGTTTTTCATCCTAAATCTTTTAAAGAAGCTTTATCTGGTTCTTATAGTGAGGATAGTTCTAAATTGAACATTTCTACTTCTTCTTTAAATGGTTTACCTGCCATTCTGGTTTCTGATGAAGATATCTCCAAATTAGCCGAACCTTTCAAATTTGCTCTTGTTGGGAAGTTTTCGTTTAAAAGGCCTTTTATGGAAGAAATTCGTTCTTTCTTTCATAGTTTGAAACTATCGGGGGCTTTTACGGTTAGCTTGATGGATCCGCGACACATTTTCGTCAATTTAACGAATGATGCTGATTACACTAGGGTTTTTTTAAGGAGATCTTATTATATTAGAAACTGCCATATGAGGTTATTAAAATGGTCGCCGGATTTCGATATCAATTCCGAATCCCCTATCTGTCCAGTTTGGATCTCTCTTCCTAATCTTAGAATGCATTTTTTTAATTCTTTAGTTCTGCAAGCTATTGGGTCTTTTTTTGGTAGACCCTTACAGGTTGATCAGGCGACGGCTAATAAGTCGAGGCCTTCGGTTGCGAGAATCTTGGTTGAAATGGATATCACTAAAGAATTTCCTAGGGAAATTTGGATTGGTTCTGCTAGGAATGGTTACATTCAAAAAATTGAAATAGAAAATTTTCCTATCTTTTGTACTCACTGCAAACTGCATGGGCATGATATAAGTAATTTCTTTATTCTTAATCCTGATTTGAAAGTTAAGGTTACTAAGAAAATGGAGCAAGAAAAAGTTGCCAAAGGTAAAGATCGGGATAATTTTTCTAATCATGATGTTGATCATGAAAAGAATGATGCTATGGAAAATTTAAAATCTGAAAATTTTGTTGATTCCATTATTTTGAATCATTCTAACAAGGAATCTCCTGAACAAAAGCAATGGGAATTGGTTCCGTATAAAGAGCCTTCTCGGTTGCTTTCTAAAATGGTTTCTTCTAGTTCTGATTTTCATTATAATAATGGTTGTGAGAATTCTAATTTGGTTAAGTGTAATTCTATTGATTTATCTACTAAAGTTCTTCTTACTGAGAACTTGCAGGACAAGGAATGTTGTGGGATTAATGAGCCTTCTATTTCGGTTCCTGATGCCGGTTCTGATTTTGAGGAGCAAGACATAGAAGAAGGTGAATTAATTTCTGAACAGAATTTGGGTGAGAAATTTCTTAAGAATGCCAATGCTATTGGTAACAAAACTAGTATACAGTTTTTGGAAAAAGATAAAGATTTTAATAATGTTTATAATACTCGTTTTAAGAATAAGAAAAAGAAAAATAATCCTTCTAAGGGTTCAAAGATTAATAAATCTTTAACTAAGTCTTTATCTTTTCATAATTAATGATTAATTTTCTTATTTGGAATGTTAGAGGGATTGGATCCCCCTCTGTTAAAAATAGGATTCGCAATCTTTGTCGTGTTCATTGTGTGGAGTTTTTGGTTATTCTTGAACCTATGGTGAGTAGTGACAACATTAAGCATGCTAGTAGGATTTTGGGTTTTCCTAATTCTTTTGCTAATTTGACTAATAAGATCTGGTTATTTTGGTCTAAGAAAGTTTTGCTGCATATTATTAATGACTTTCCTCAAGTGGTTAATGTGGACATTTCTTATTTTAACTTTGAGGTCAAGGGTTCTTTAGTGTATGCTGCTTGTAATAGAATGGATAGAAGGATTCTGTGGGACCAGCTCTCGGTTTTCTCTTCTCATGTTCAGGAACCGTGGTTTGTGGGTGGGGATTTCAACACTATTCTTAATACTAATGAAAGAAGGGGAGGGTGTGCCCCTAATATTAATTCCGTGGAAGATTTTTCTAATATGATTTGTGATTGCAATCTTGTTGACATAGGTTTTGTTGGTTCCAAGTTTACTTGGAACAACAATAGATTATGGCAAAGACTTGATAGGGTGCTTTTTAATCAATTTTGGATTGCTAAGTGGCCTTTATCTTCTGTTGAACACTTAAGTAGAGCTCTTTCTGATCATTGCCCTTTACTTGTTTCCATTAGAGATAGCAATAGAGGTAATACTGTTCCTATTTTTAGATTTCAGAATATGTGGATTCAACATTTTGATTTCATTAAGGTGGTTGCCTCTAATTGGAATTCTTGTCTGGTTCCTGATAACTCTGCCAAAGGCATGGTTAGGCTTTGGCTTAAATTAAAAAGATTAAAATACTGCCTTAATTGGTGGAATAAAAACCATTTTAGGAACATCTTTGCTAATGTTAAAGAGATGGAGGCCAAGGTTTGTTCTCTTGAGAACCTTATTATGACGGACCCTGGTTTGATTAATGAGTTAAACAGGGCTAAAGATCAATTAATTGAGCTTCAGGGTATGGAGGAAACATACTGGAAACAAAAAGCTTCGGCCAAGCATTTAATTGAGGGTGAGAGAAATACTAAGTATTTCCATGCGTTGGTTAACAAGAAGAAAGCTCTTAATTTTATTAAAAAGGTCAAAGATGAGAATGGGAATTGGATTGCTGATGAGTTACTGCAAGATTCGGTTACTAGGTATTTCTCTAATATTCTTAGTCATAAAAATAATGTGGTTCCTCTTGTTAACTCTCATGTCATTAGTCAAATTATTTCTATTGAAGAGAATATTGCTCTTACTGCTAACCCCTCCGAGAATGAGATTTTTTCAGCTGTTATGTCCATGAATGCTAACTCTACAGCTGGGCCTGATGGGTTTACCTCCTTATTTTTTCAAAAGTGTTGGCATATTATTAAAGAGGACTTGATGGCTGCTGTTAGGGATTTTTTTAGTGGTAAGGAAATTCCTAAGTTTTTCACTTCTACAGCTATTGTGCTTATCCCTAAGAATGATAATCCAGAATTTTGGAGAGATTATAGGCCAATTAGCCTTTGTTCTTTCTTCAATAAGCTGATTTCTAAGGTTATTGCTCTTAGACTTGGTCCTCTACTGCCAAAGATTATTTCCCCTAACCAGGCTGGTTTTGTTAAAGGTCGGTTAATTTCTGATAATGTGCTCTTGACTCAAGAATTGGTTCATGACCTTGATTTGAAAACTAGAGGGGGCAATTTACTTTTTAAACTGGATATTTCAAAAGCTTATGATAACATTTCTTGGGATTTCTTATACAATATTTTATCTCTGCTTGGTTTCTCTAATGCTTTTATTAATATTATTAAGAATTCTCTTGAAAATGTTTGGTTCTCTATTCTCTTTAATGGTGCTTCTTATGGCTATTTTAAGTCTGTTCATGGGTTGAGGCAAGGTGATCCTTTATCACCTTCTTTGTTTATTATTGCTATGGAGTATTTTTCTAGGTGTCTTAATGCTCTTTTTGATCACTACCCTAGTATGTTATATATGTCTAAAGGGGGTTTACCGATTTCTCATCTTTGCTTTGTGGATGATTTCATTATATTTTCTAATGGTGGTTTTAAAAATATTAAGAGGATTAAGGATTTTCTTGATCTCTTTTCTTTAGAGAGTGGTCTTTCTTTTAATGCTGCTAAGAGTTCTTTTTATACGTCTAGGTGGATTTCTCAGTCCAATATTAATAGGATTACTGCTTATACTAATTTTAAGCACTTGGTCTTGCCTTTTAAGTATCCTGGGGTTCCTATTTTTAAAGGGCTTAAAAAATCTCATCTTTTTGATGAAATTTTTAATAAGATTTGTGGCACTATTTCTGCTTGGGAGTTTCACTTGCTTTCTTTTGGGGGTAGGCTGACTGTGCTTAAGAGTACTCTCAACTCTATGGCTTTTCATTTATTTCAAGTTATTAAGCCTAATTATGCTACGGTTTTAAGATTAGAAAGAATTCTTAATAAATTCTTTTGGGGTTCTCGTGCTAATGTTCATAGAATGCATTGGACTACTTGGCATAAGCTTTGTGGTCCGTTAAATGAAGGTGGGCTAGGGTGTAAGTCTATTACTGATTCTATTTGTGCTTCTTCTTTTAAAATGTGGTGGAATTTTCGAAAAAATCAGAGTCTTTGGGCTAAGTTTATGAATTTTAAGTATTGTAAAGGTAAGCATCCTATGTGTTGTTTTTACAAACAGGGTGATTCTGCTATTTGGAAAAGACTCTGTGATATTAGGAATAGAATGGAGCCTTTGATTGCTTGGGGGATTAACTCTGGTAATTCCTTTTTCTGGCAAGATAATTGGCTGTTAGAAGGGTCTATTGATTCTTTGTTGTCTACGGTTTCTTTTTCTTCTAATAAAGTTAAGCATTTCTGTAATTTTGGTAAGTGGAACTTGGTGCCTATTGGTGAGATGATTACTTTAGATATTGGTAATAAGATCAACAAGTTGATTGTTGATGCTGTAGGTGATGGCCAAATTCTCTTTAAACTTTCTTATAATGGTACGTTTATGTTTAGTAAAGTTTGGCATTTTATTAGAGAGAAGAAGGATACTTCTATGGTTTTTGATAAAATTTGGAGCCCTAACATTCCTACTTCCTATTCTGTGCTTATTTGGAGAATTTTGAGGAAATTCATTCCAGTTGATGCTATGCTTTGGAAAAAAGGCTTTTATCTTCCTTCGAAGTGTTTGTGCTGTTATCATATAGAGAGTATTGATCATTTATTTATTAATGGTGCTGTGGCTGCTAAGATTTGGCTTTGGTATGATGAATTTTTTAACACTAACTATTTTTCTGGGCATCTCTCTTTTAATCATTTTCTCTCTGTCATTGTTCATAACTCTACTAAAGGTCATATTAAAATTGTGATGGCCATTTCTCTGATTTGGTTTATTTGGATGGATAGGAATGATGCTAAGTTTAGAAATGTCCCGATGAATCACAAACGTATTATAGCTAGAGCTAAAGATAAGATTAATAGTATTTATAGAGCTAATCTTTTTAAGAATTGCCATTTTCGTGGTTTTAAGTTTGTGATTAAGAAGCTTTGTACTAACTTTTTGGATAATGATGCTACTAGTTTTAATGTGGTCTTTTGGAGAAAACCTAAGGATCCTATTATTAAAATTAATACTGATGGTTCTGTTAACCTTAATAAGTGTGGTTGTGGAGGTATCTTTAGAAATTGTGAAGGTAAGATGATTTTGGGGTTTGCCTGCCCGCTTATGAACTGTTCTGTTATTAAAGCTGAACTGATGGCCATTTATCATGCTCTTCAAATTACTTTATCTAAGGGTTTCTTGAGGATTTGGATTGAGGTAGATGCTTTATTAGTCATGAACTTTTTGACTGATAATTATGTGGGTAATGCTGATACTTTTTATGTGTTAAAAGATATTAAGCGTATGCTTTCTCACTTGGATTACTCCATTTCTCATATTTGGAGAGAAGGTAACACTTGTGCTGATTTTTTAGCTAAAGCTGGGGCAAATCTTGAGGGTTTGACCTTCTTTTCTAATAATGAGATGCCTTTTTTGCTTAGAGGTATGGTTAATTTGGATAAGATGGGGTTGCCTTATATCAGGAAATAGTTGTTGGGTTGTTTTTAGGAGTGGCTGTGTGATTTTTTGGTTTTTTTTTCCTTTTTGCTTATTTTGGGGGTAGGCTGGGTGTTTAGTTTTGTTGGTGTTATTGGTGTTTTTGGTTGGGGTTGGGTTGTGTTGCCTTGTGGGTTTTTTCTGTGGGTGTTGGGGGGTTGGTGGGTTTTTGTGGCTGTTGGTGTGGTGTGGGTGTGGTGTGGTTGGTGGGTTGTGTTCTGGTTGGGCTTTTTGTTGGGAGCTTTGTTTGTTGACTGGGGGACTATTTTTTTTGGTAGTGTGGGTGTGTTTGGGTTTGGGTTGGTTTGTGTGGTCTGTAGGCTTTCTTTTGGGGGTGTTTGGGGGTGGCTGTGGCTGTTGGTGTGGTGAGGGTGTGATTGGGGGGGTGGTTTGGTTGGTGGTGGCTTGTTCCTTGTTGGTTTTTTGGTTGGTGTTTTTTTCGGGTAGGGCTTGGCTTTTGGGGGGTTGTAGCAGCTCCCTTGATTTTGGCTTTTTGGTTTTCTGCTTGCCTTTTGTTCCTTTCTAGTATTTTATTATTCATTTTCTCTGTTTTATTTTTGGTTTAGTGGTTGTAGATTTGGTGTTTTCTGGTGGTCTTTTGTGGTTCTGGGTTGGAGTTTTTGGGCTGTTGTTGCTTGGTGGAAGTGGTGTTTGTCTGGTTGGGTTGTGGTTGGTGGTTTTTTGGGTGGGGTTTTGCTCTTTAGTTGGTGGTTGCTGTTGGTTGGTTGATTGAGGGTCTGTTTTTGTTAGTGGGTTGGTGCTTTTGGTTTGGGTTGGTTTGGGTGGTCTGTTGGTTTTTTGTTGGGGGTGTGGTTGGGGGTGGTGTGGCCGTTAGTGTGGTGTGGGTGTGCTTGGTGGGGTTTTTTGGGTTGGTTGTGGTTTCTTCTTTTTGGTGTCTTGGTTGGGGGGGTTGTTGCTTCTCTTTTGAGTGTGGCTTTTGTTTTCCTGATTGAGTTTTTTTCCTCTTCAGTATATTTCCTTTCCTTCAATTATCTGTTTTATGTTACTGTTCTGATCTTCTTTGTCTAGTGTTTGCAGACTTTGTAGATTTTGCAGGTTTTGCAAGTTGGATTCTAATGGGACTTATGTGGCTATGGGATGAAGTTTTGGGCTGTAGATGCTTGGTGCAAGCTAATTGCTGTTGCTATTTTTTTATGTTTTTTGCTCTTCTTTATTGTACTTAGAGTAGGGACTTTTGGCTCCTTTAGGTTTTTTTATTTTTCTCTTGTAGCTCCTTGTGAGCATTTAGTGGAGCCTTAAGTTCCTTTAAGGACTCTTTGTAACCGTTTTTTTAAATGAACACGAAGGCCCCTACAGAGGGTTTTAACCAAAAAAAAAAAAAACCCTAAACCTTAAATCCATAAAACCCTAAACCCTAAACCCTAAACCCTAAAAACCCTAAACCTTAAACCCAAAACCATAAAAACCTTAAACCCTAAACCCTAAACCATAAACCCTATGCCCTAAAACTCTAAACCCTAAACCCTAAACCCTAATCCCTAAACCCTAAACCCTTAAAAAACTGTAAACCCTAAAAACCTTAAACCCTAAACCTTAAAAACCTAAAAAGAAAATCCTAAAACTCTAAACCCAAAACCCTAAACCTTAAAAACCCTAGAAAACCTTAAAAAACTCTAAACCCTAATCCCTAAGACCTAAAACCCTAAATCCCTAAACCCTAAAAATCCTAAAAAACCCTAAACCCTAAAAACTTTAAACCCTAAACCCTAAACCATAAACATTAAAACCCTAAACCCTAAAAACCTTAAACCCTAAACCCTAAAACCCTAAACCCTAAAACCCTAACAAAAAACAAATCCCTAAACCCTAAACCCAAATCCCTAAAAAAACTTAGAACCCTAAAACCCTAAAACCCTATAAACCCAAAACCTTAAACTCGAAAACCCTAACCACTAAATCCTAAACCCTAAATCCCTAAAAATCCTAAACCCCAAACCCCAAACCGTGAGCCCTAAACCCTAAACCCTAAAACCTAAACCCTATACCCTAAAACCCTAAGTCCTAAACCCCAAACCTAAAAATCTAAAAGGAAAACCCTAAATCCCTAAACCCTAAAAACTCTAAAAAACACTAAACCCTAAAGCCAAAAAACCCTAAAAAGAACTTTCAAACCCTAAACGCTAAACCCTAAACCCTAACACCATAAACGCTAAACACCAAACCCTAAACCCTAAAAAATCATAAACCACAAAAACTCTTAAAAAAAAACCTTAAAACCCTAAACCTTAAAAACCCATAAAAACACTAAACCCTAAACCCCTAAACCCTAAACACTAAAAAAACACTAAACCCTAAAAACCTTAAACCTTAAAACCTAAACCCTAAACACTAAACCCTAAACCCTAAAATTGTAAACGCTAAACCCTAAACCCTAAACCCTAAAAACCCTAAAAAATCTTAAACCACAAAAACCCTTAAAAAAACCTTAAAACCCTAAACCATAAACCTTAAAAACCCCTAATAACTCTAACCCCTAAACTGTAAACACTAAAAAAATACTAAACCCTAAAAACCTTAAACCCTAAAATCTAAACCCTAAACCCTAAACCGTAAACCCTAAACCCTAAAACCCTATTTTGGAGAATTATTAAGGGTTATATTCTATCCTGGTTTGGAGAATTATTAAGGGTTATATTCCTATGGATGTTGTTCTTTGGAAGAAAGCTTTCTATCTTCCTTCTAAATGCTCTCGTTGTTATCATATAGAAGATATTAATCATATTTTTATCAATGGTCCCATTGCTGCGAGAGTTTGGATTTGGTTTGATAATTTCTTTAATACCAATTACTTTAGTGGTCATCTTTCTTTTATTCATTTTCTTACTGTCATTTTTCATAACACTTCTAGAGGCCATATCAAAATTGTTACTGCTATCTCTCTTATTTGGTTCTTATGGATTGATAGAAATGATGCTAAATAAAGGAATATTCTTATGAATCATAATCGTATAATTGCTAGAACTAAAGAAATAAATAAATAGTCTTTATAAGGTTAATTTAATTCTTTCCAAGCAATTTCGTGGTTTTAAATTTGTTGCTAACAAGTTAAATACTAATATTTTTGAGGTGCTTCATATACCTTGCTTTAAGTTTGTTATTTGGAAGAAACCTATCAGTCAATGTATTAAAGTTAACACTGATGAGTCAGTTAGTGATGGTTTTTATGGTTGTGGTGGTATCCTGAGAAATGATAAAGGTAATTTGGTTATGGATTTTGCTTCACCTATTGATAAATGCTCTGGTTTATATGCTGAACTTATGGCTATTTATAAATCTCTTCAAATTGATTTATCTTTTGGTCATTTTAAAATTTTGTTAGAAGTGGATGCCATGTTAGTGATAAATTGTATTTCTAATGATAATATTGGTAATTTTGACACCTTTTACATTTTAAAAGATATTAAGAGAATGCTCTCTCAACTTGATTATATAATATCTCATATTTGTAGAGAAGGTAATTCGGTGGCAAATTTTCTTGCTAAAACTAGTGCTCATTTACATCATTTTACTTCATTCAATAATGATAATATTCCCTTTTTGTTAAGGGGATTAATCAATCTTGACAAATCTGGATTACCTTATATTCGGCATTGAGTTGGTTCTTTTCTTTAGTTTTTATTTTTTGGCTATGATGTTTAGATTTTTAAATCAATTTTGGAAGAATATGTTTGCCATTTTTCTGTATAATATTCTTGGCAAAAATTTCTTTGTGGTGGTTGTGTTGTATGGTTTTGTTGGGAACCTGATAGTTGTTAGCTTTGATTGGGCATTTTGTTACACGTTGGGCTTGGTTAGCTGGCTGTTTTTATGGTTTTTGTTGTTGCAGTTGTCAGTTTTTTATGGCTTGGTTGAGCTGTATTGGGAGATGGTATGGCTGTTTTGGGTTATGTGGTTTTTGTGTTGTTTGGCATCAGGTTATTAAGCTGTTTGGTTGTTATTTGTGGAATGGGAATTTGAGTGGTTTAATTTTTGGTGGGGTTGTTTTTTGCCATTGCAATATTATTTCGAAATCTAGGGTATTCTCTTTTTCCTTAATTGATTTTCTAATACTGATCCATTATATTTTGCATATTATTATGCTTTTTGTTAATTATATTTTTAACTATTATTTTGCTTTAAGAAATTCCTTTCAGATTGGCATGATAGTGGTGAATTCAATGGAGATGGGTTACTTTATTATTGAAAGTATTGAAGGATTTTTGGAGCATGCTGGTTTGGACTTGAAGGCTTTGTTGTTGGTTGTGGTTGCTTCTTTAATTTTTTGCTGTCTTATGTTGTGTCTTGTTTTTGTTTTGTTTCTTTTTTTTGTTAGTCTACATTGTATCGAGGTTTCTTGTACTTGGTTTAGTTTAGGACTTTTGGCTCTTAGGTTTTTTTTCCTTTTTTCTTGTGGCTCTTTGAGCAGAAGAAGAGCTGAAAGTCTTTTAAGGACTTTTGTATATTTCCTTTCCGAATAAACATGGAGGCCCCTACAGCGGGTTTTAACCAAAAAAAAAACCATAAAACCCAAAAAAAAACTCTAAACCCTAAAGAAACCCTAAACCCTAAAACCCAAAAAAATCCTAAACCCTAAACCCTAACACCCAAACCACTAAACCTTAAACCCTAAACACTAAACCTTAAACCCTAAATCCCTAAAAACCCTAAACCCTAAACCCTAAACCCTAAACCCTAAAACCCCTAAACCCTACACCCTAAACCATTAAAACCTAAAACCCTAAACCATAAGCCCTAAAACTCTAAATCCTAAACCCTAAACCATAGACAATAAACCCTAAACCCTTAAAATACCCTAAACCCTAAAAACCTTAAACCCTAAACCCTTAACCCTAAACCCTAAAACCCTTAAAAAAACCCTAAACCCTAACACCCTAAAAAACCCTAAAACCAAAACCCTAAAAAACCCTAAACACTAAACCCCAAACCCTTAACCCTAAACCTTAAACCCTAAAACCTAAACCAAAAACCCTAAAACCTTAAGCCCTAAACCCTAAACCCAAAAACCTAAACCCTAAGCCCTAAACCCTAAAAAATAACACTAAACCCTAAAAACCATTAATCCTAAACCCTAAACCTTAAAACCCTAAACCCTAAAACCTTTTAAAAAAACCCTAAGCCCTAAAAAAACCATAAACCCTAAAACCTTAAAACCCTAAATCCTAAAAATCTAAAAGGAAAACCATAAAACCCTAAGCACTAAAAACCCTAAAAATCTAAACCCTAAAAAACTTAAACCCTAAAACCTAAACCCTAAAAATCCTAAAAGACCCTAAACCCTAAAAACACTAAAACCCTAAACCCTAAACCCTAAAAATCCTAAATAACCCTAAACCCTAAAAACCTTAAACCTCAAACCCTAAACCATAAACCCTAAAACCCTAAACCCTAAACCCAAAAAACCCTAAAAAACCCTAAACCCTAAAAACCTTAAACCCCAAACCCTAAAACCCTAAACCATAAAACCCATACAAAAAAGTAAACCCTAAACACTAATCCCTAAAAAAACCCTGAACCCTAAAACCCTAAAACCCTATAAAACCCTAAACCCTAAACCCGAAAACCCTAACCACTAAACCCTAGACCCTAAACCTTAAACCCTAAATCCCTAAAAACCCTAAACCCCAAACCCTTAACCATAAAACCTAAACCATAAAACCTAAACCCTAAACCCTAAAACCCTAAGCCCTAAACCCTAAACAAAAAATCCTAAACCCTAAACCCTAAAATAACCCTAAACCCTAAAAACCATAAACCCTAAACCCTAAATCATAAAACCCTAAACCCTAAAACACTTAAAAAAAACCCTAAACCCTAAAATAACCATAAACCCTAAAACCCTAAAACCCTTAAAAACCCTAAACCCTAAAAATCTAAAAATAAAACACTAAATCCCCAAACCCTAAAAATCCTAAAAAACCCAAAAAACTCTAAACCCTAAAGCCTAAAAACCCTGAAAAAACCTTAAAACCCTAAACACTAAACCCTAAACCCTAAAACCGTAGACGCTGAACCCTAAACCCTAACCCTAAAAATCCTAAAAAATCTTAAACCTCAAAAACCCTTAAAAAAACCTTAAAACCCTAAACCCTAAACCTTAAACCTTAAAAACCCATAAAAACTCTAAACCCTAAACTACTAAACTCTAAACACTAAAGGAAAACACAAAAGCCTAAAAACCTTAAACCCTAAACCATAAACCCGAAACCCTAAAACCCAAAACGCTAAAACCCTAAAAAAACCCTAAAACCTCAAAAAACCCTAAACCCTAAAACGCTAAAACCCTAAAAAATCCTAAACCCTAAACCTTAAAACCCAAACCACAAAACCATAAATCTGAAACCCTAAACCATAAACCCTAAGCCCTAAACCATAAAAACCATAAACCCTAAACCCTACGCCCTAAAACTCTAAACCCTAAACCCTTAAAAAACCCTAAACCCTAAAAACCTTAAACCCTAAACCCTAAAAACCCAAAAAGAAAATCCTAAAACTCTAAACCCAAAACCCTAAACCTAAAAAACCCTAAAAACTCTAAACCCTAAACTATTAGCCCTAAAAATCCTAAAAAAACCTAAACCCTAAAAACCTTAAACCCCAAACCCTAAACCGTAAACATTAAAACCCTAAACCTTAAACCCTAAAAACCCTAAAAACCCATAACCCTGAAGACCTTAAACCCCAAACCCTAAAATGTTAAACCCTAAAACCCTAACAAAAAACTAAACCCTAAACCCTAAACCCAAATCCCTAAAAAAACCCTAAACCCTAAAACCTTAAAACCCTATAAAACCTTAAACCCTAAACCCAAAAACCCCAACCACTAAACCCTAAATGCTAAACCCTAAACCCTAAAAACCATAAACCCTAAACCCTAAACCGTAAAACCCTAAACCCTAAAACCTTTAAAAAAATCCTAAACCCAAAAAAAACCATAAACCCTAAAACCCTAAAACCCTAAAAAACCCTAAACCCTAAAAATCTAAAATGAAAACCATAAATCCCTAAACCCTAAAAACCCTCAAAAACCCTAAAAAACTCTAAACCCTAAAGCCTAAAAACCTTAAAAAAAACCTTAAAACCCTAAACACTAAACCCTAAGCCCGAAAACCATAAACGCTAAACCCTAAACCCTAAACCCTAAAAACCCTAAAAAATCCTAAACCTCAAAAACCCTTAAAAAAAACCTTAAAACCCAAAACCCTAAACCTTAAAATAACTCTAAACCCTAAACCCCTAAACCCCTAAACCCTAAACACTAAAAAAAAATACTAAACCCTAAAACCCTAAACCCTAAACCCTAAACCCTAAAACCCTAAACCCTAAAGCCCTAAAAAAAACCTAAACCCTAAAAAAACCCTAAACCCTAAAACTTTAAACCCAAAAAAATCCTAAACACTAAAGCTTAAAAACCAAACCACTAAACCCTAAATCATAAACCCTAAGCCCTAAACCCTAAACCTTAAATCCATATAAACCCTAAACCCTAAACCCTAAACCCTAAAAACCCTAAACCTTAAACCATAAACGATAAAAACCTTAAACCCTAAACCCTACACCCTATGCCCTAAACCTCTAAACCCTAAACCCTAAACCCTAAACCCTTAAAAAACCATAAACCCTAAAAACCTTAAACCCTAAACCCTAAAAACCCAAAAAGAAAATCCTAAAACTCTAAACCCAAAACCCTAAACCTTGAAAACCCTAAAAAACTCTAAACCCTAATCCCTAAGACCTAAAACCCTAAAACCCTAAAACCTAAAAATCCTAAAAAACCCTAAACCCTAAAAACCATAAACCCCAAACCCTAAACCATAAACCTTAAAACCCTAAATCCTAAACCCTAAAAACCTTAAACCCTAAATCCTGAAACCCTAAAACCCTAACAAAAAACAAAACCCTAAACCCTAAACCCAAATCCCTAAAACAACTTAGAACCCTAAAACCCTATAAACCCAAAACCCTAAACCCAAAAATCCTAACCACTAAACCCTAAACCCTAAATCCCTAAAAATCCTAAACCCTAAACCCCAAACCTTGAACCCTTAACCATAAACCCTAAAACCGAAACCCTATACCCTAAAACCCTAAGCCCTAAACCCTAAACCTAAAAATCTAAAAGGAAAACTTTAGATCCCTAAACCCTGAAAACCCTAAAAAATCCTAAAAAACTCTAAACCCTAAAGCCTAGAAACCCTAAAAAAAACTTTAAAACCCTAAACGCTAAACCCTAAACCCTAAAACCATAAATGCGAAGCACTAAATCCTAAACCCTAAAAAATCATAAACCACAAAAACTCTTAAAAAAAAGCCTTAAAACCCTAAACCCTAAACCTTAAAAACCCATAAAAACTCTAAACCCTAAACCCCTAAACCCTAAACACTAAAAAAACACTAAACCCTAAAAACCTTAAACCCTAAAACCTAAACCCTAAACCCTAAAATCATAAACGCTAAACCCTAAACCCTAAACCCTAAACCTTAAAAACCCTAAAAAATCATAAACCACAAAAACCCTTAAAAAAACTTTAAAACCCTAAACCATAAACCTTAAAAACCCATAAAAACTCTAAACCCTAAACCCCTAAACCCTAAACACTAAAAAAATAATAAACCCTAAAAACCTTAAACCGTAAAATCTAAACCCTAAGCCCTAAACCCTAAAACATTTGTTTGGAGAATTATTAAGGGTTATATTCTATCCTGGTTTGGAGAATTATTAAGGGTTATATTCCTGTGGATGTTGTTCTTTGGAAGAAAGGTTTCTATCTTCCTTCTAAATGCTCTTCTTGTTATCATATAGAGGATATTAATCATGTTTTCATCAACGGTCCCATTGCTGCGAGAGTTTGGATTTGGTTTCATAATTTCTTTAATACCAATTACTTTAGTGGTCATCTTTCTTTTAATCATTTTCTTACTGTCATTTTTCATAACACTTCTAGAGGCCATATCAAAATTGTTACTGCTATCTCTCTTATTTGGTTCTTATGGATTGATAGAAATGATGCTAAACAAAAGAATATTCTTATGAATCATAATCGTATAATTGCTAAAACTAAAGAAAAAAATAAATAGTCTTTATAAGGTTAATTTAATTCATTCCAAGCAATTTCGTGGTTTTAAATTTGTTGCTAACAAGTTAAATACTAAAATTTTTGAGGAGCTTCATATACCTTGCTTTAAGTTTGTTATTTGGAAGAAACCTATCGGTCAATGCATTAAAGTTAACACTGATGGTTCGGTTAGTGATGGTTTTTATGGTTGTGGTGGTATCCTGAGAAATGATAAAGGTAATTTGGTTGTGGCTTTTGCTTCACCTATTGATAAATGCTCTGGTTTATATGCTGAACTTATGGCAATTTATAAATCTCTTCAAATTTGTTTATCTTCTGGTCATTTTAAAATTTGGTTAAAAGTGGATGCCATGTTAGAGATAAATTATATTTCTAATGATAATATTGGTAATTTTGACACCTTTTACATTTTAAAAGATATTAAGAGAATGCTCTCTCAACTTAATTATATAATATCTCATATTTGTAGAGAAGGTAATTCGGTGGCAGATTTTCTTGCTAATGTTGCATATCTGGTTTTGATGATGACAAACATGTTTCCGGTGTGTTTTGCTTGGCTAATCTGTTTCAAGCACAAAAGACCGCGAGCCACTCAAGCCAACTCAAGATCGGGTCCAAGTGTGTCAAATGTATGGTTTTTCTTTTTATTGAGTCAATTGTAATGTAACTGATTCCCTAGCTAAGTAACCTCTCACACACACTCAGGGAGAGAGATTGAGTGAATTAGAGTTTCTGTTAAAATTTTGTTCAGATCATCCTAGACGATCTCCACATCATCCTGGACGATCCAGTTAAAACAGAAACCCTAATTAGGGCGACTAAGTTAAGAGGGTCTGATTGAGCAGATCATCCTGGATGATCTCAGGATCGTACGGGACGATATGCCCAAATCAAAAATTCTCAGCCGCCAGATCAAGTTAGGCAAGTTTTTATTTTTAGATACTTGGTCTGATCGTCCCGGACGATACGTGTATCATCCCGGATGATCCAATACAATCATGCCTAATTTAATCTGGTAATTAAGGAAAGCAATTTATTTTTGGTTGATACGATCATATCGTCCTGGACGATCGCAAGATCATCCCGGATGATCATGATCATTTAGTACATTTCAGCTGTATGACCTGAACTGCGTTCAGGACGATTTGGGCACTTTTTGAACTAATCGTACAGGATGATGACCCTATCGTCCTGGACGATCAAGTAATTTTTTGGTCGTCCAGCACAGATTTCTCTGGACGACCCGAACTATCTTCTGGATGATTTTCCTCAATTTTCACTAATCGTCCCAGACGATCGCAGGATCGTACGGGACGATTCGAATTATTTTTTCTACTGATCGTCCAGAAGAGCCAGATCGTCCAGGCTGAAACAACTAAATTTAAACTGATCATACAGAATGATCTATTGATCGTCCTGGATGATCTTGGCCGACTAGTTGCGATTTAGGACAAATTTTAAGCCCTCCTTTAAAAGAACTTTTTCCAATTTTTGGAAAAATCTTTTGCTGCCTTCCTTCCCTGAGAAACCCTAGAGAGAGAGAGAGAGTTAGGAGAGAGAGAGAGAAGATCTTGTGAGGGGGAGTTAGTGAGGGATTCACTAAGGTTGCTCTGAGCACGGATTAGAGTCGTCTTCTCCGCTCGTCGTCTTTCATCTAGTCGGTGTTCGTCGTGGGAGGATCGTTCGCAAGAAGATCCGGGGTTCTCTGCCCACTTCAGGTGGAAGCAAAAGGAGTTCGAAGGTTCTCTGCCTGCTTCAGGAGGAAGCGAAAGGAGTTCGAAGGTTCTCTTCCTGCTTCAGGAGGAAGCGAAATGAGGTTGGGTTCTCTGCCTCACCGTGTGGTAAAAAGGAGGTTTTTGTACAGGCTTCTCTGCCTCGCTGTGGGAGCAAAAGGAGAGACACTTTTGTTTAGTGCAATACCCGGAGGGGAGGCTCCGGGGAGTGGACGTAGGTCAAGTTGACCGAACCACTATAAAATCTGGTTTGCTTTTCTGATTCAGTTTTGCACTTTACTTTTCTGATATTAACTGCTTGGGTGAATATCTGTGGTTGATCTTTTTATCATTATTTTAATTCATTTCTGCTGCACGTTATAAAAAGATTTTCATTGTTATCGTGAAATTTTTAAATAACCAATTCACCCCCCCTCTTGGTTAGCCTCGGGACTAGTTCACTAGGGCTTAACATTCCTATCAAACTTTCAGGTGGTTTCAGAGTGGGATTCAAAATTTTGGTTTAAAAACTTTTGAATTTGATCAATGGCTAACTGTAATAATCGTAATACTGCTGAAGGATATTCTATTACAAGACCACTGTTGTTTGATAATATTCCTTTTGATTTTTGGAAAACACGCATGTCTATCTTTCTACAGTCTATTGATTATCGCATGTGGATGTTAGTTAAGGACGGATACGAACCACCTTTTGGACTGATTAACAATGTGAAAACTGAACTGCCTTTTATTGATTGGATGTTTAATGATCGTGATTTAGCATAGTTAAATGCAAAATGCTTGAACTGTTTCTTTTGTGCTTTAAAATCTGAAGACTATATGCGTGTTTCTACTTATACAACGGGAAAGGAAATCTGGGATAGATTATGCATAACATACGAAGGTACAACTGAAGTCAAACAGTCTAGGTTAAATAACTTGTTACATGATTACAAACTTTTTCGCATGAAACCTAGTGAGACTATTTCAGAAATATACACAAGGTTCACTTAGATTGTTACCTCTTTGCATGTTCTAGGTAGAGAACTTACTAACTACAAAAGAGTGAACAAAATTCTAAGATGTTTGCCTGCTTCTTATGATGCTAAGATTACTGCTATTACTTAATCTAAAGATTTAAATACTTACTCTATTGACAGCTTACTTGGATCACTCATTGCCTACAAGCAAGGGGTGAACCAAAGGCAACTTGATGCAGGTGAACGCAAGAAAGAGAAGACAGTGCCACTAAAGGCCAAGGATTCAGATGCTAGCTCTTCTGGGACTGATAGCGATGATGTTACCTCAATCGCAAGGCAATTCAAAAGCTTTCTAAGGAAGAAACATAAGAACTATCAGAAGTGGAACAAGGGTAAGTCCAATAAAAATTTTAAGGGTTCATCTGAATCTATTTGTTTTGAATGCAGAAAGCCTGGACACATTAAGGCTGATTGTCCAACACTTAAAGCTCACCCAAGTAAGGAGAAGGGTGAGGAGAAACCAAAGTTCAGAAAGGATGAGAAGCGGATTCAGAAGGCGTTCTAGGCAGAGTCTGCATCCGACTCTTCTGAGACTGAAGCTGAAGAGGAGGAAACAAACTTGTGTCTTATGGCTGATGATCACCCTGGTCAGTCGGATCAGGAAGAGGTATGTGAGCTTACCTACGATTAATTATTTGAAGTTTCTGAAAGAATTCATACATCGTATAGGAAGCTTAAGAAAACTCATGCTAGTCTGAAATTAGATTACTTAACTTTGCAAAAAGAGCATGATTCTGTAGTTAAAGATCATTCCACACTTGATTCAAATCACATGTCTTTGCTTGATGAATTCGATGAGTTGAATAAAAAATATTCTGATTTAGTTTCTGAGCATGATTCATTGAAAACTACGCATGTGGACTTAGAAAGAGCTTTTAAAGAATTAGATACATTGGCATGTGAAGTAGAAAGTAACAAGGGAACCTTGAAATTTGAAATTGCAAGTTTAAAGAAAGAAAATGAGTTTTTGAAAGTAAAGATCAGTACTTTTGAAAAGAACAAAACACCGCCTACTTTTGACCAGTTTTATGCACCGCCACCTTTTGAAAAATCTATTGCAACTTCTTCAAAGCATGTTTCATATACATCTAGGAAGAGGCATTATCATCCACGTAGATTAGTTAACCCTTTTCCTGGTGTTAGATGTTTTTCATGTGGCATGTTAGGACATATTTCTCACACCTGCACTATTCACCGTAGTACACATTGGGTGTGGAAACCCAAACTGCCTGTTTCACAGCACAGCACGCATGCATTGCATTCTTCTTTTCATAAGAAGGAACCCAAACCTATTTAGGTTCCTAAGACTAACGTTTGATACTTTTGTAGGTGTGCTCTCACACAAGACCTCGTGAGAGCATGTGGTACCTGGACAGCGGATGTTCTAGACATATGACTGGGGATGCAAATCAGTTCATTTCGCTGGAGGCCAGAGCTGGAGGCAAGGTTACACTTGGAGATAACACCACCAGGAAGGTGGTAGGTACAGGTATAATTGGTGATTCAAAGAATTTTATGATTGATAATGTTTTTGCTTGTAGATGGACTGAAACACAACCTGCTGAGCATCAGTCAACTCTGTGACAAGGGATACAGCATCAAATTCCTGCCCACTGGCTGCTTTTTAAGCTTAAATGATGAAGTTATTTTGCAGGGGCAAAGGATCAACAACGTCTACAAGCTGGATGTAAGTAGCATTAAATCTGATAATTCAATTTGCTTAAAAACTACTGGTGATGAGTCTTGGTTATGACATAGGAGATTGTGTCATGTCAGTATGAAAACCCTTAGGAGAATCACCCAAAAGGACTTAGTTAGAGGTGTGCCCAAGCTTAAGTTTACTAAGGATCACCTGTGTGATGCCTGTCAGTTGGGGAAGCATGTCCAGTCCTTTTTTCACTCTGTTAAGGACATTAGCACCTCTAGACCTTTAGAAGTTCTTCACACGGACCTCTTTGGACCCATTAGCACTGCCAGCTTAGGGGGGAGAGTCTATAGTTTTGTGATTGTAGATGATTATTCGAGGTTCACTTGGGTTAAGTTTTTGTCACATAAATCTGAGTCATTTGATGAGTTTAGATCCTTCTCTACTTGGATTCAGAAGAAGTTAGGATGTGAAATTATTACCATCCATAGTGATCACGGAGGGGAGTTTGAAAATTAAAGATTTGGAAGTTTTTGTGAGGATCATGGGATTAGTCACAAATTTTCAGCTCCTAGGACCCCTCAACAGAACGGGGTAGCTGAAAGGAAGAACAGGACCTTAGTGGAAGCCGCTAGAGCCATGCTTGCCGAGTATTCACTTCCAAAATACTTTTGGGCTGAAACGGTGAACACTGCCTGTTATGTGCTGAATAGGGTGAATGTGAGAGTCAAACTGAACAAGACACCTTATGAGATCATTAAGGGTAGAACTCCATATCTGTCCCACCTCCATGTCTTTGGCTGTAAGGTTTTCATTCTGAATAACGGGAAGTCACCCTTAGGAAAATTTGACCCCAAATCTGATGAAGGAGTGTTCTTAGGATATTCAAGTGTGGGGAAATCCTTTAGGGTGTTCAATAGGAGGACTTTGGTGGTGGAAGAAACAACCCATGTAGTGTTTGATGAATCTGATCCTAAGGAGTCTAGATCTGAAGTAGAAGATGAAGAGATTGTTGAGGTTACCCAAGGAGTTGGAAATACAAATTTGGAGGAAAGGGTAGAACCTCAAACTGAGTTGCCTAGAGATTGGAGATATTCTTCGAGTCATCCTAAAGAACTGATCTTAGGATACCCTTCTGAAGGTGTTAGGACTAGGCTTGGACTTAGGAAGGAAGTAAACCATTCTGCCTTTATCTCAATGACTGAACCCACCAACATCAATCAAGCCCTATTAGATCAATTTTGAATTTTAGCTATGCAGGAAGAATTGAATTAATTTGTAAGGAATGATGTTTGGAAGTTAGTAGAAAGACCTAAAAAATCAAAGTATTGTGGGAACCAAGTGGGTCTTTAATAATAAGATGAATGATTCTGGTGTGGTGGTGAGAAATAAGGCAAGATTGGTGGCTAAGGGGTATAATCAGGTAGAAGGGATTGATTTTGAGGAGACTTTTTCCCCTGTAGCTAGATTGGAAGCCATTAGAGTGCTACTAGCCTTTGCCTGTTATAAGGGATTTAAGCTGTTTCAAATAGATGTCAAGAGTGCCTTTTTAAATGGGGTAATTAAGGAGGATGTCTTTGTAGAACAACCCCCAGGTTTTGAGAGATCTCAATATCCAAGTCATGTCTATAAATTAAAAAAGGCCTTATATGGATTGAAACAGGCACCCAGAGCTTGGTATGAGAGGCTTAGCACATTCCTGTTAGAAAGAGAGTTTGTTAAGGGGAGCGTAGACACCACCCTTTTTCTGAGGAGATTAGGGGATGACTTACTCATTGTCCAGATCTATGTTGATGATATAATTTTTAGATCTTCTGATAAATATTTATGTGAAGAGTTTTCTAAAATGATGAGTAAGGAGTTTGAGATGAGTATGATGGGAGAATTGTCCTACTTTTTGGGGTTTAGCATAAGGCAAACGGATGATGGAACCTTTCTCAATCAATCAAAATACACTAAGGACATTTTGAAGAAATATGAAATGGACAAAGCCAAGCCAATCAATACTCCCATGCCCTCCTCAGTTCAGTTAGATAAGGATTCAAATGGAAAATCTGTTGATCAGAAGAAGTATAGAGGGATAATAGGTTCACTGCTTTACCTGACTGCTAGCCAACCTGATATCATGTTTAGTGACTGTCTTTGTGCTAGGTTTCAGGCTGATCCTAAAGAGTCCCACCTGACTGCTGTTAAGATAATTCTTAGATATCTTTTAGGAACCCCAAACCTAGGAATTTGGTACCCTAGGTACAGCACCTCTTTTGAGATCATTGGATATTCTGATTTTCACTTTACGGGGAGTAGGGTGGATAGAAAGAGTACTTCTAGGACTTGTCAATTCATAGGACAGTCGTTAGTCTCCTGGTCCAGTAGAAAATAGAACTCAGTTGCACTTTCCACTGCTGAAGCTGAGTACATTGCCTTAGGAAGTTGTGTGGCCCAAGTTCTTTGGTTGAAGCAACAAGTCTTGGATTTAGGAGTACCTGTTGGAACAATTTCTATTCTGTGTGATAATACTAGTGCCATCTGTATCTCTAAGAATCCAATCCAACATTTTAGGACCAAACATATTGATATTAGGCATCACTTCATTAGGGACCATGTTACAAAAGGGGACATTGAGCTACATCACGTAGCAACTGAAAATTAGCTGGCTGACATATTCGCTAAACCACTGGCCTTTGACTTATTCAGTATTTTGAGAACCAGATTAGGAGTGATTGATATAAATGCTTGATTCTGATGACTGCTGATTTATGATTGTTCTGATTGGTATTCTGATTTCTGTTAGTTAGTTTTCGTATTCTGATTTCTGATTTCTGTTAGTTAGTTTTGGTATTCTGATTTCTGATTTCTGTTAGTTAGTTTTGGTATTCTGATTTTTGATTTCTGTTAGTTAGTTTTGGTTGGATTATTTACTTTCAGTTGATTTTATTTCTTCTACTGATTTCTGTGTTAGCCTTACTATTAGTTTGATTTGAGTATTTACTTTGCTGTAATTTTTTACCTATTTTTTATTTATTTACTGGTTCATATCTTGCACTTACTGTTTTATGCTTTTCAAGATCTGATCACCGCTCACTACTTCTGATGATCTGAATTTTTGACTGGGAGTTTTTACCTTGCTTTGGTTTGGAAGCTGGTAAGCAGTGATTGACTTCGCTGAATCTGTTAAAGGGAAGAAACATTGATAATTGTTTCTCTTCCTCTAACTCCTTTACTGGTGTGTAGTTTCTTTTGAATAAAAATCCTCTTCAAAATTAAAATGTTAATTTTTGAAATAGAGATTATTTTATCTTCCTACAGTAATCTGCCTCATATCAATAGTGTTTTTCAAAGTCTTGAGTCATTAGTTTGATTTTCTAAACCAAGTGATTGCATTTATCATATATTGTATGGCTTTTATTTTGTGAATCGTTCTTCCTTACTGCGGAGAGTCATCTCCTATGTCTGAAAGATAATCTCACAGCTGAGACTCTTTAATGATTATGAAAAGGAGAAAGCTTATAAAAGATGCGCAGTGCGTCAGATAATTTGAAAAAGAGGCATAAAATGAGCCCAAAACTGAAAAGATGCGAAATTGGCAAATTGGATACACAAAGTGTATCAAAAATCAAAAGATGCGCAAAGCGCCAACCAATTTGAAAAAGAGGCACAAAATGAGCCCAAACCTAGCTTTCTTCCTTTTCAGATTGTTAAATGTCTTAGAGAAATCTGTGCGCCACTTAATATTTTCAAAAGCTTGTGTTTTGAAAATCCCGATTTCTGATTTTTTACTTTGTAACACTATTATATCAGATATTTTTCTGGAACGAGGGTTGAAAGGATCTCTTTTCAAATCTAATGTCTTTTCTTCTGCATTGGATTTTTGTTTTTGAAAGAGGTTTGCATCGATAAGGTGCCCGGGATCGGAGTTACGAAAGTTGATTATTTCCAACCTTTTCTGGATTTTAGCGCTGTCAATCGTCCTGTCATTGGTTTTTGAGTCTAAAATTAAGGAAAAATTCTTATTTTCCTGTTTTGTAGTTGTTCTATTTATGTTTAAATTCCGTGTTCTGTTTTTCCTCCTCCTTTTTATGATGTCAAAAGGGGGAGTCAGTTGTAGTCGTGTTTGTTTCTATTTTCTGAGTCATGTTTCCTGTATTATTTTAGCTGTTAAATGAAAATTTAAAAAATGTTTGTTTTGTTTGATCTCCTAATTTACTTTTATTTTTAGACTACTTTACAAATGTTTGCCATCATCAAAAAGGGGGAGATTGTTGCAAATCTGGTTTTGATGATGACAAACATGTTTCCAGTGTGTTTTGCTTGGCTAATCTGTTTCAGGCACAAAAGATCGCGAGCCACTCAAGCCAATTCAAGATCGGGTCTAAGTGTGTCAAATGTATGATTTTTCTTTTTATTGAGTCAATTGTAATGTAACTGATTCCCTAGCTAAGTAACCTTGCACACACACACTCAGGGAGAGAGATTGAGTGAATTAGAGTTTCTGTTAAAATTTTGTTCAGATCGTCCTGGACGATCTCCACATCGTCTTGGACGATCCAATTAAAATAGAAACCCTAATTAGCGTGACTAAGTTAAGAGGGTCTGATTGAGCAGATCGTACTGGACGATCTCCAGATCGTACGGGATGATATGCCCAAATCAGAAATTCTCAGCCGCCAGATCAAGTTAGGCAAGTTTTTATTTTTAGATTCTTGTCTGATCATCCCAAACGATACGTGTATCGTGACGGGCGATCCAGTACAATCATGCCTAATTTAATCTGGTAATTAAGGAAAGCAATTTATTTTTGGTTGATACGATCATATCGTCCTGGACGATCACAGGATCGTCCCGGATGATCATAATCATTTAGTACATTTCAGCTGTACGACCTGAACTGTGTTCAGGACGATTTGGGCACTTTTTGAACTAATCGTACAGGACGATGACCCTATCGTCCTGGACGATCAAGTCATTTTTTGGTCGTCCAGCACAGATTTCTCTGGACGACCCAAACTGTCTTCTGGACGATTTTCCTCAATTTTCACTAATCGTCCCGGACGATCGCAGGATCGTACGGGATGATATGAACAATTTTTTCTACTGATCATCCAGAAGAGCCAGATCGTCCAGGCTGAAACAGCTAAATTTGATCTGATCGTACAGGACGATCTACCGATCGTTCTGGACGATCTTGGCCGACCAGTTGAGATTTAGGGCAAATTTAAAGCCCTCCTTCAAAAGAACTTTTTCCAATTTTTGGAAAAATCTTTTGCTGTCTTCCTTCCCTGAGAAACCCTAGAGAGAGAGAGAGTTGGGAGAGAGAGAGAAGATTTTGTGAGGGGGAGTTAGTGAGGGATTCACTAAGGTTGCTCCGAGCACGGATCAGAGTCGTCTTCTCCGCTCGTCGTCTTTCGTCTAGTCGGTGTTCGTCGTGGGAGGATCGTTCACAAGAAGATCTGGGGTTCTCTGCCCGCTTCAGGTGGAAGCAAAAGGAGTTTGAAGGTTCTCTGCCTGCTTCAGGAGGAAGCGAAAGGAGTTCGAAGGTTCTCTGCCTGCTTCAGGAGGAAGCGAAAGGAGGTCAGCTTCTCTGCCTCACCGTGTGGTAAAAAGGAGGTTTTTGTACAAGCTTCTCCGCCTTGCTGCGGGAGCAAAAGGAGAGACACTTTGGTTTACTGCAATACCTAGAGGGGAGCTCCTGGGAGTGGACGTAGGTCAAGTTGACCGAACCACTATAAAATCTGGTTTGCATTTCTGATTCAGTTTTGCACTTTACTTTTCTGATATTAACTGCTTGGGTGAATATCTGTGGTTGATCTTTTTATCGTTGTTTTAATTCGTTTCCGCTCCACGTTATAAAAAGATTTTCATTATTATCGTGAAATTTTTAAATAACCAATTCACCCCCCCTCTTGGTTAGCCTCGAGATTAGTTCACTAGGGCTTAACATCCCTATCGAACTTTCAACTAAAACTGGTGCTCATTTACATCATTTTACTTCATTCAATAATGATAATATTCCCTTTTTGTTAAGGGGATTAATCAATCTTGACAAATTTGAATTACCTTATATTCAGCAATGAGTTGGTTCTTTTCTTTAGTTTTTATTTTTTGGCTATGATGTTTAGATTTTTAAATCAGTTTTGGAAGAATATGTTTGCCATTTTTCTGTATAATATTCTTGGCAAAAATTTCTTTTGGGTGGTTGTGTTGTAAGGTTTTGTTGGGAACCTGATAGTTGTTAGCTTTGATTGGGCATTTTGTTGGCATTTTGTTACACGTTGGGCTTGGTTGGCTGGCTATTTTTATGGTTTTTGTTGTTGGAGTTGTCAATTTTTTATGGCTTGGTTGAGCTATATTGGGAGATGGTATGGCTGTTTTGGGTTATGTCTGTTGGTTATGTTGGGTTTTTGTGTTGTTTGGCATCAGGTTATTAAGCTGTTTGGTTGTTATTTGTGGAATGGGAATTTCAGTGGTTTAATTTTTGGTGTGGTTGTTTTTTTTCATTGCAATATTATTTGGAAATCTAGGGTATTCTCTTTTTCCTTAATTGATTTTCTAATCCTGAGCCATTATATTTTGCATATTATTATGCTTTTTATTAATTATATTTTTAACTATTATTTTGCTTTAAGAAATTCCTTTCAGATTGGCATGATAGTGGTGAATTCAATGGAGATGGGTTACTTTATTATTGAAAGTATTGAAGGCTTTTTGGAGCATGCTGGTTTGGACTTGAAGGCTTTGTTGTTGGTTGTGGTTGCTTCTTTAATTTTTTGCTGTCTTATGTTGTGTCTTGTTTTTATTTTGTTTCTTTTTTTTTGTTGGTCTAGATTGTATCTAGGTTTCTTGTACTTGGTTTAGTTTAGGACTTTTGGCTCCTAGGTTTTTTTTTCCTTTTTTCTTGTAGCTCTTTGAGCAGTAGAAGAGCTGAAAGTCCTTTAAGGACTTTTGTATATTTCCTTTGTGAATAAACACGGAGGCCCCTACAATGGGTTTTAACAAAAAAAAAAACCATAAAACCCTAAAAAAAACTCTAAACCCTAAAGAAACCCTAAACCGTAAAACCCTAAAAAATCCTAAACCCTAAACCCTAACACCCAAACCACTAAACCTTAAACCCTAAACGTTAAACCCTAAACCCTAAATCCCTAAAACCCTAAACCCTAAACCCTAAAACCCCTAAACCCTAGACCCTAAACCATTAAAACCTTAAACCCTAAACCCTAAACCCTAAACCATAAGCCCTAAGACTCTAAATCCTAAACCCTAAACCATAAACAATAAACCCTAAACCCTTAAAAAACCCTAGACCCTAAAAACCATAAACCCTAAAACCTTAACCCTAAACCGTAAAACCCTTTAAAAACCCCTAAACCCTAAACCTTAAAAAAACCCTAAACCCTAACACCGTAAAAAACCGTAAACCCTAAACCCTAAAAAACCCTAAACCCTAAACCCCAAACCCTTAACCCTAAACCCTAAACCCTAAAACCTAAACCATAAACCCTAAAACCTTAAGCCCTAAACCCTAAACCCAAAACCCGAAACCTTAAACCCTAACCCTAAAAAATAACACTAAACCCTAAACCGTAAAACCCTAAACCCTAAAACCTTTTAAAAAAACCCTAAACCCTAAAAAAACAATAAACCCTAAAACCTTAAAACCCTAAGCACTAAAAACCCTAAAAATCTAAACCCTAAAAACCTTAAACCCTAAACCCTAAACCCTAAACCCTAAATCCCTAAAAACCCTAAACCCTAAACCCTAAACCCTAAACCCTAAAAACAATAAACCCTAAACCCTAAATCATAAAAACCTTAAACCCTAAACCTTAAACCCTAAACCATATGCCCTAAAACTCTAAATCCTAAACCCTAAACCCTAAACAATAAACCCAAAACCCTTAAAAAACCTTAAACCCTAAACCCTTAACCCTAAACCGTAAAACCCTAAACCCTAAAACCCAAAAAAAAACCCTAAACCTTAAACCTCAAAAATACCCTAAACCCTAACACCCTAAAAAACCCTAAACCCTAAACCCTAAAAAACCCTAAACTCTAAACCCCAAACCCTTAACCCTAATCCCTAAACCCTAAAACCTAAACCCTAAACCCTAAAACCTTAAGCCCTAAACCCTAAACCTAAAACCCTAAGGAAATAAACCCTAAAACCTAAACCCTAAAACCTAAGGCAATAAACCCTAAACCCTAAACTCTAAACCCCAAACCCTAAAAATAACCCTTAACCCTAAAAACCATTAACCCTAAACCCTAAACCGTAAAACCATAAACCCTAAAAAATCATAAACCCTAAAACCTTTAAATCCTGAAAAACCCTAAAACGTATAACCTAAAACCCTAAAAAAAACCCTATAACCCTAAACACTAAAAAACAAAAAACCCAAAAACTCTAAACCCTAAATGCTAAAAACCCTAAAAAACCTTAAACCCTAAAACCTAAACCCTAAACCCTTAACCCAAAAAAAAACCCTAAACCCTGAAAACCTGATACCCTAAACCTTAAAAACCTTAAACTCTAAACCCTAAACCCTAAAAATCGTAAACCCTAAACCCAAATACCTGAACCCTAACCACTAAACCATAAACCCTAAAACCCTAAAAAAAATATGAAACCTTAAACCCTAAAAACCCTAAACCCTAAAAAAAGCATAAACCTAAAACCCTAAACCCTAAAAAACCTTAAACCCCAAAACCCTAAACACTAAACCCTAAAAGCTAATCCCTAAACTCTAAACCCTAAACCGCAAAAATCCTAAAAAAACAAAACACTAAAAAAACCCTATACCTTAGACCCTAAACCCTAAAAACCTAAAAAAATAAATCCTAACGCCTAAAACCCTAAACCCTAAACCCTGAAAATCATAAACCATAAACCCTAAAACACTAAAGCCTAAACCCTAAACCCTAAACCTTAAACCCTAAAAAAATCCAAAACCCTAAACATAAACCCCAAAACCCTAATCCCTAAACCCTAAACCCTAAAAAAAGCCTATACCCTAAAACACTAAAACCATAAAAAACCCTAAACCCTAAACCCTAAAATCCAAAAAAAAAAAACACTAATCCTTAAACCCTAAAACCCTAAAAAACCCTAAAATGCCCTAGACCCTAAATACTAAAAACCCTAAAACCCTAAAAAATCTTAAACCCAAAACCCAAAACCCTAAACCCTAAACACTAAACCCAAAACCCTAAAAACCCAAAACCTTAAACCCTAAACCCTTAACCCTAACATCCTAAAACCTAAACCCTAAACCCTAAACACTAAACCCTAAACGCTAAAAAAAACCCTAAACTCAAAAAACCTTAAACCCTAAACCCTAATCCCTAAACCCTAAACCCTAAACCACTTTCCCTCAAAAAACCTTAAACCCTAAACCCTAAACCCTATAAGCATAAATTCAAGAACATTTTTGCTAACATAAAAGAGATGGAAGATAAGGTCTGCTTGTTGAAAAGAATGGTTATTAGTAATAATAATTGTATTAATGATTTGAATGAGGCTAAAGATAATCTTATTAAGCTGCAGGATATTGAAGAGACTTATTGGAGACAAAAAGTGTCTTCTAAACATTTAAATGAGGGTGATGGGAATACAAAGTATTTCCATGCTTTGGTAAATAAAAAGAAGAGCCTCAATTTTATTAAAAAAGTGAAAGATGAGCAAGGCAACTGGATTGAGGAAAGTTTGCTTCCTGATTCAGTTACAAGGTATTTTTCTTCTATTCTGGGAACTACAGGTGGTGTTTTGCCTCTTGTTAATTCTCATCTTATTAGTAAGACTGTTACTTTGGAGGAAAATTTAGCCCTCATGGAAAAGCCAACTGAGAATGAAATTTTTTTTTCGGTTATGTCTATGAATGCTAATTCTACTGCTGGGATGGATGGGTTTACATCTTTATTTTTTCAACATTGTTGGAATATCATTAAGGAAGATTTAATCGAGGAAGTGGTGGATTTCTTTGATGGTAAGGTTATGCCTAAATATTTTACGTCTACTGCTATTGTCCTTATCCCTAAAAAAGATAATCCTAATTATTGGAGTGATTTTAGGCCTATAAGTCTTTGTACTTTTTTCAACAAACTTACTTCCAAAATTATTGCTTTAAGATTAGGCCCTTTATTACCTAGGTTGATTTCTCCTAATCAAACTGGCTTTGTTAGAGGTAGATTAATTTCTGACAACATTTTACTCACTCAGGAACTTGTTCATGACTTAGACTTAAAAATTAGAGGAGGTAACATGCTCTTTAAACTTGACATCTCAAAAGCTTATGATAATTTATCTTGGGATTTCTTATATAGCATTTTATCTCTTTTTGGTTTTTCTGATGCTTTTATCAACATCATTAAAATTCTATTGAGAACGTTTGGATTTCTATTTTATTCAATGGAGCTTCTAATGGTTTTTTCCACTATGTTCAAGGTGTTAGGCAGGGAGACCCTTTGTCTCCATCTCTTTTCATTATTGCAATGGAATATTTTACTAGATGCCTAAATGCTTTGTTTGAACACTATCCGAGTATGTATTTTATATCTAAAGGAGGTTTACCTATTTCTCATTTGTGCTTTGCGGATGATTTTATTATTTTTTTGAATGGGAATTTTAAGAATGTTAAAAGGATCAAGGATTTTATGGGGTTTTTCTCGAGGGAAAGTGGTCTTAATTTTAATGATTCCAAATGTGCTTTTTACACTTCTAAATGGATTACTAGTTCTAATATTAGAAGAATTTCAGCTTATACTAATTTAGCGGTTCAGAAGTTGCCTTTTAAATATTTGGGGGCTCCTATTTACAAAGGTTTAAAGAAATCTCATTTGTTTGATGAGATTTTCAATAAGATCCAAAGTAATATTTCCTCTTGGGAGTATCATTTTCTTTCTTATGGTGGTAGGCTTACTGTGCTTAAAAGTACTTTAAATTCGATGGCTTTTCTTTTGTTTCAAATTATTAAACCTAACTTTGCTACTGTTCTTAGGTTGGAGAGAACTCTCAATAAGTTTTTTTGGGGTTCTCGTTCCAACATCCATAGAATGCACTGGTCTACCTGGCATAAATTGTGTGGACCCCTTAATGAAGGTGGTTTGGGGTGCAAAAAATTAGTGATTCGATTACTGCATCTTCTTTTAAGATGTGGTGGAACTTTAGAAAAAATCAAAGTCTGTGGGCTAATTTCATGAATTACAAGTATTGCAAAGGTAAACATCATTTATGTTGTTTTTATAAACATGGTGATTCGACTATTTGGAAAAGATTGTGTGACATTAGACATAGAGTGGAACCTCTTATTGTGTGGGGTTTAAATTCTGGTAATGCGTTTTTTTGGCAAGATAGATGGCTCTTTAATATTTCTATAGATTCCTTTTTGTCCAGTGCCTCTTATTCCACTCTTAAAGTTAAACAATTGGTTAATAACAAAGAGTGGAACATGGAAGAAATTTTGAAATTGGTGCCGACTGAAATTGGTAAGAAGATTAGCAAGGTTAGTTTATATCCTGAGTTGGAGGATCAGATTATGTTTAAACTTTCTTACAATGGATCTTCCATTTTTAAAAATGTGTGGCATTTCATTAGAAATAAAAATGACGTGTCTATTCTTTTTGATAAAATTTGGAGTAATAATATTCCTATGTCTTATTTTGTTCTTGTTTAGAGAATTATCACAAAATTCATTCCTGTAGATACTATTCTTTGGAAGAAGGGTTTCAATCTTCCTTCCAAATGTTTTTGTTGCTATCATATTGAGGACATTAACCATTTGTTTATAAATGGTGCTATAGCGGCTAAGGCATGGACTTGGTATGATGAGTTTTTCAATACCAATTATTTTACTGGCCATTTGTCTTTCAATCATTTTCTTACTATTTTATTTTACAAGTGTACTAGAGGGCATATTAAAATTGTGATGGCTGTTACTCTCATTTGGTTCATTTGGATGGACAGAAATGATGCTAAGTATAGAAACATTCCGATGAACCATAAAAGGATTATTGCTAGAGCTAAAGATAAGGTTTATAACTTATACAATGCTGATCTTTTTAAGGCCTTCCATTTTCGTGGGTTTAAATCTATGGCTAAAAAGCTTTGTCCTAAGTTGGTTGAGCAAAAGGATGATATCTGCTACAATTTTGTTTACTGGAGGAAGCCTAAAGAGAATTATATTAAAATGAATACTGATGGCTCGGTGGCTACTAGTAAGTTTGGTTGTGGGGGTATCTTAAGAAATAAACCTTAAAACCCTAAAACCCTAAAAAACCCTAAACCCTAAAACCCTAAACTCTAAACCCAAAACCCTAAAAACCTAAAAACAAAAACCCTAAAACCATAAACCTTAAACTCTAAAGCCTAAAAACCCTAAAAAATAATGAAAACCCTAAACCCTAATCCCAAAAAAAACCCTAAAACCCTAATCCCTAAATTTTAAACCCTAAAAACCCTCAAAAACCCTAAACCCTAAACCCTACACCCTAAACCCTAAACCCTAAAAACCCTAAACCCTAAACCTTAAAAAGAACCCTCAACTCTAAATTGTAAATCGTAAAACCTTAAACCCTAAAACCCTAAAAAAACCCTAAACCCTAAAAAAACCCTAAACCCTAACACCCTAAAACCCTAAAAAAACCTAAAACCTAAACCCTAAACCCTAAAATCCATAAAAAATCATAAAAAACCCTAAACCTTAAACCTAAAAAAATAAACCCCAAAACCCTAAACCCTAAACCATAAACCCTAAAAACCCTAAAAAACCCAAAACCCAAAACCATAAACCTTAAAACCCCTAAAAACCCTAAACCCTAAAAACTATAAACCCTAAACCCTAAATCCTAAAACCATAAACCTTAAAACCAAAACCCTAATCCCAAAACCCTAAACCCTAAACCCTAAATACTTAAAAAATAATAAATCCTAAAAACCTTAAACCCTAAACCCTAAACCCTAAACCCTAAACCATAAAACCGTAGACCCTAAAACCCTAAAATAAACCCTAAACTCTAAATCCTAAACACTAAAAAAATCCTAAACCCTAAAGCTATAAAACCTTAAAAAATATTAAAAAATCATAAAAAACCCTAAACCCTAAATCCTAAACCCTAAACCCTAAAAACAATAAACCCTAAACCCTAAAATGTAAAACCCTAAATCGTAAACCCCCCAAAACCATTAACCCTAAATCCCAAAAAAACCCTAGACCCTAAATCCCTAAAACCTTAAAAAACCTTAAACCCTAAACCCTAAGCCTTAAATCCCTAAACCCCTAAACCCTAAACCCTAAACCCTAAACCCCAAACCTTGAAACCCTAAAGCCTAAACCCTTATCCCTAAAGCCTAAAGCCTAAACCCTAAATCCTAACCCTAAACCCAAAACCCTAAACTCTAAAAACCAGAAAAAAAACACTAAATAAAAGTGCGAATAGGTTAATAAACATGTTTGTATTCTATTTTGCTTGGCTAATCTTTTTCAGGTATAAAAGATCAGAAGCAACTGAAGCCAACTCAAGATAGGGTCCAAGTGTGTCTAAATGTAATATTTTTCTTTTCTTGAGTCAAATGCAATGTAACTGATCCCCTAGCTAAGTAACCTTGCACACTTACACTCAAGGGGAGAGCTTGAGTGAATTAGAGTTTCTTTTCAATTTTTGTTCAGATCGTCCTGAACGATATTGACATCATCCTTGACGATCAAGTGAAAAAAAAACTCTAATTAGGGCGACCAAGTTAAGTCTGTGTGATTAAGCTGATCATCCTGGATGATCTATCTATCGTACGAGATGATAGGCTCAAATCAAAAATTCTTAGTCGCTAGATCAAGTTAGGTAAGTTTTATTTTTAGAGATTTGATCTGATCGTCCAGGATGATACGTGTATCATCCTGAACGATCCAGTACAGTCATTCCTAAATTAGTCTAGTGATAAAGGAAAGAAATAATAATTAATTGATACGATCATATCATCCAGGACGATCATGATCATCTAGTGTGTTTCAGTTGTACATCCAGAGCGGTGATCAGGATGATTTTGGCACTTTTTGAACTAATCGTAAAGGATGATATAAATATCATCTTGGATGATTAAGTCATTTTTAGGTCGTCCCGCACAAGTTCCTCTTGACGAGCAGATAGGTCTTCTGAACGAAATTCTTGAATTTAAACTAATGGTCCCAAACGATCGCAGAATCGTACGGGACGATCGTAACAACTTTTTCTACTAATCATCTAGAAGAGCCAGATCATCCAGGTTGAAATAGGTGATTTTGAATGGATCGTACAGGATGATCTGTTGATCATCCTTGATGATATTGGCCGACCAGTTAAGATTTAGGGCAAATTTTGAGCCCTCCTATAAAAGATCTTTTTCTTCAAACAAGAAAAATCTTTTGCCACTTTCCTTTACAGAGAAACCCTAGAGAGATAGAGAGAGTTTGGGAGAGAGAGAGGATCTTGTGAGGAGGAGTTTGTGAGGGATTCACAAAGGTTGCTCCAAGTAAGGATCAGAGTCATCTCCTCCGTTCGTTATCTCTCGTACTGTTGGTGTTCTCTATGGGAGGATCGTTCGTAAGAAGATCCGGGTTCTCTGCCCGCTTTAGGAGGAAGCGAAACGAGTTCAGGTTCTCTGCCTGCTTCAGGAGGAAGTGAAAAGAGTCCGGGTTCTCTGCCCCCTTTAGGAGGAAGCAAAAGGAGTTCAGGTTCTCTGCCTCACTGGGTTGGTGGAAAAGAGTTCTGTACAGGCTTCTCTGCCTTGCTGTGGGAGAAAAAGGAGAGTCACTTTTGTGTTAGTGCAATACCCAGAGGAGAGGCTCTGGGGAGTAGACGTAGGTCAAGTTGACTGAACAACTATAAAATCTGGTGTATTCTTTCTGATTATTTTTTGTACCTTATTTTTCTGTTATTATCTACTTCGGTGAAATCTGTTGTTGATCTTTTCGCTTATGTGTTTTCTTATTTTCTCTAGAAATCATTGAAAAGATTATTCTTGCTGCTTACAAATTTTTAAATAACCAATTCACCCCCCCTCTTCATTAGCCTCAGGACTAGTTCATCAAGGATTCATAAAATCTAGTTTTGAAAAACTTTTGAATTTCATCTATGGCTATCTTTGGTAATTGTACTACTGCTAAAGGTTATCTTTGGTAACTTTTGAATTTCACGACCGCCATTTTTTAATAACATACCTTTTGATTTTTAGAAAACTCGCATGTCCACTTTTCTTCAATCAATTGATTATCGTATGTGGATGCTTGTTAAAGATATCTATAAGCCACCTTTTAGAATGATTAATAATGTTAAAACTGAACCGCCTTTCACTTATTGAACTTTTGATGATTGTGACTTAGCCCAACTGAATGCCAAATGTTTGAACTATTTTTTATGTGCCTTAAAATCTGAGGATTACATGCGTATTTCTACTTGTACAACTAGCAAAGACATTTGGGATAGATTGTGCATCACTTATGAAGGTACAACTAAAGTCAAACAAACTAGGTTAAACATATTGCTTCATGACTATGAACTTTTTTGCATGAAACCTACTGAATCTATTTCTAAAATATATACGAGGTCACTCAAATTGTCACTTCTTTACATGCCTTAAGAAGAGAACTTACAAACTATGAAAGAGTGAACAAAATTCTTAGATGTTTACCTTCTTCGTATGATGGTAAGGTAACTACAATCACTAAATCTAAAGATTTAAATACTTACTCTATTGATAGCTTACTGAGATCACTCATTGCTTACGAGTAAGGGGTGAACCAAAGACAGCTTGATGCAGGTAAGAAGAAGAAGGAGAAAACTGTGGTGCTGAAGGCCAATGAAACTGACACTGACTCTTCTGGGTCTGATAGCGATGATGTTACCTTAATCACTAGGCAATTAAAAGCTTTCTAAGGAAGAAACATAAGAACTTTCAGAAGTGGAACAAGAGTAAGTCTGGTAAAAATTTTAAAAGCTTATCTGATACTGTTTATTTTGAATGCAAAAAGCCTGAACACATTAAGGTTGATTATCCTACACTTAAAGCTCACCCAAGCAAGAAAAAGGGTGAGGAGAAACCTAAATTTAGAAAGGATAAAAAGAGGATTCAAAAGGCATTATGGGAAGATTTTGCATCGGATACCTCTGAGACTAAAGCTGAAGAAGCGGAAACCAACTTGTATTTTATGGCAGATGATCATCCTAGTCAGTCTGACAGGAAGAGGTATGTGAGCTTACGTATGATCAATTATTTAAAGTATTCGAAAGAATTCATGCATCATATAGGAAGCTCAAGAAAACTAATGCTAGCCTGAAACTAGAACTTCTAAATTTACAAAAAGAGCATGAAATTTTGATTAAAGATCATTCTATTATTGATTGAAATCACATGTCTTTACTCTATGAATTTGATAAGCTGAACAAAAAGCATTCTAATTTAATTGTTGAACATGATTCATTGAAAACCTTGCATATTAATTTAGAAAGAGCTTTTAAAGAATTAGACAACATGGCATGTGAAGAGGAGAGTAGTAATGGAGCATTGAAATTTGAAATTACGAGTTTGAAGAAAGAAAATGAATTTCTAAAAGTTAAAATTAGTATTTTTGAGAAAAATGAAACACCTCCTACTCCTGTATAATTTTATGCACCTCCACTTTTTGAAGAATCTATTTCAAAATCATCAAAGCATGTTTCATTCAAACTCAGGAAGAGGCACTATCACCCTTTTCCTGGTGTTAGATGTTTTTCTTGTGGTATATTAGGATACATCTCCCACACCTGCACTGTTCACCATAGTACACATTGGGCGTGGAGGCTCAAATTGCCTGTTTCACAGTACAATATATATGCATTATATTCTTCTTTTCATAAGAAGAAACCCAAACCTATTTGGGTTCCTAAATCTGACATTTGATGATTTTGTAGGATTGCTCTCACATAAGAACTCGTGAGAGCATATGGTACCTGGATAACGGATGTTCAAGACACATGACTAGGGATGCAAATTAGTTCATTTTGCTGGAGGCCAAGGCTGGAGGTAAGGTTACACTTGGAGATAACACCACCAAGAGGGTGGTAGGTACAGGTATAATTGGTGATTCAAAGAATTTTATGATTAACAGTGTTCTACTTATAGATGGATTAAAACACAACCTGCTGAGCATCAGTCAACTCTGTGACAAAGGATACAATATCAAATTCCAGCCCACTTGCTGTATTATAAGCTTAAATTATAAAATTATTTTACAGGGACAAAGGATCAATAATGTCTACAAGCTGGATGTAATTTACTTTAAAGCTTATGTTTCAATTTACTTAAAAACTGTTGCTGATAAGTCTTGGTTGTAGCATAGGAGATTGTGTCATGTTAGTATGAAAACCCTTAGAAGAGTCACCCAAAAGGACTTAGTTAGAGGTGTCCCTAAGCTTAAGTTTACTAAGGACCATCTGTGTGATGCCTGTCAATTAGGGAAGCAAGTCTAGTCCTTCTTTCACTCTGTCAAGGACATTAGCACCTCTAGCCCTTTAGAGTCCTTCATATGGATCTCTTTGTACCCCTTAGCACTACTAGCTTAGAGGTAAAGTCTATGGTTTTGTGATTATTGATGATTACTCGAGGTTCACTTAGATTAATTTTTTCATATAAATCATAGTCATTTGATGAATTTAAGTCTTTCTCCACTTGGATTCAGAGGAAGTTAGGTTGTGAGATCTTGACTATTCATAGTGATCACGGTGGAGAGTTTGAAAATGTGAAGTTTGGAACTTTCTATGAGGAGAAACGGATTAGTCATAATTTTTTAGCTCCTAGGACCCCTCAACAGAATAGGGTAGCTGAAAGGAAGAATAGGACCTTAGTGGAAATCGCTAGAGCCATGCTTGCTGAGTATTCACTTGTAAAATATTTTGGGCTGAAGCGATGAACACTGCCTATTATGTGCTGAATTGGGTGAATATTAGATCCAATCTGAATAAGACACCTTGTGAGATTATTAAGGGTAGAACTCCAAACCTGTCCCACCTCCATGTCTTTGGCTATAACATTTCAATTCTGAATAACGAGAAATCATCCTTAGGAAAGTTTGACCCCAAATTCGATGAAGGAGTATTCCTAGGCTATTCTAGTGTGGGAAATCCTTTAGGGTGTTTAATAAGAGGACTTTGGTGGTGGAAGAGACAAATTATGTGGTGTTTGTTGAATCTGATCCTGAGGTAACTAGAGTTGAGAAAGAAGAAGAGGTAAGGGAGATTACCCAAGGGGTTAAAAATGTAAATCTGGAGGAAATGGTAGACCCTCAAACCACTTTGCCTAGAGATTAGAGATATTTTTGAGTCATCCTAAAGAACTGATGTTAGGAGACCCTTCTGAAGGTGTTAGAACTAGACATGGACTTAGGAAGGAAGTAAACCACTCTGCCTTTATCTCAATGAATGAACCCACCAACATCAATCAATCCCTTTCTGATGAGTTTTGGATCTTAGCTATGCGAGAGGAATTGAATCAGTTTGTAAGGAATAATATTTGGGAGCTAATAGAATGACCTAGAAATCAAAGCATAGTGGGAACCACATGGGTCTTTAAGAATAAGAGGAATGATTATGGTGTGGTGGTTAGGATTAATGCAAGATTGGTGGCTAAGGGGTATAATCAGATCGAAGGAATTGATTTTGAGGAAACCTTTGCCCCTGTAGCTAGAATAGAAGCCATTAGGGTGCTACTAGACTTTGCTTGTTATAAGGGATTTAAGCTATATCAAATGGATATCAAGAGTGCCTTTTTAAATGGAGTAATAAAAGAGGATATTTTTGTAGAATAACTCCCAGGTTTTGAGAGTTTCCAATATCTAAATCATATTTACAAATTAAAAATAGCCTTATATGGATTGAAACAGGCACCCAGAGCTTGGTATGAGAGGCTTAGCAAATTCCTGTTAGAAAGAGAGTTTATTAAGGGGAGCGTAGATACCACCCTATTTCTGAGGAGAGTGGGGGATGATTTGCTTGTTGTCCAGATCTATATTGATGATATAATTTTTGGATCTTCGGATAAATATTTATGTGATGAGTTCTCTAAAATAATGAGTAAGGATTTTTAGAGGAGTATGTTGGGAGAGTTGTCCTATTTTTTAGGGTTTAGCATAAGGAAAATGGATGATGGAACCTTTCTCAATCAATCTAAATACACTAAGGATATTTTGAAGAAATTAGAAATGGACAAAGCCAAGCTAATCAACACTCCTATGAGCTCCTCTGTTCTATTAGATAAGGATTCAAGTGGAAAATCTGTTGATCAGAAGAAGTATAGAGAAATAATTAGATCACTACTTTACCTCACTACTAGCCAACCTGATATTATATTTAGTGTCTGTCTTTGTGCTAGATTTCAAGCTGATCCTAAAGAGTCTCACATGACTGCTGTTAAGAGAATTCTTAGATATCTTTTAAGGACCCTAAACCTAAGAATCTAGTACCCTAGGAACGGCACCACCTTTGAGAATATTGGATATTCTGATTCTGACTTTATAGGGTGTAGGGTGCATAGAAAGAGCACTTCTAGAACTTGTCAATTCATAGGATAGTCTTTAGTCTCCTAGTCCAGTAAAAAATAGAACTCAGTTGCACTTTCCACTGCTGATGCTGAGTACATTACCTTAGGAAGTTGTGTGGCCTAAGTTCTTTAGTTGAAGCAACAAGTCTTGGATTTAGGATTACCTGTGGGCATAATTTTAATTCTGTGAGATAATACTAGTGTCATCTATATTTCTAAGAATCTAATCCAATATTCTAGAATCAAACACATTGATATAAGGCATCACTTCATTAGGGACCATGTTACAAAAGGGGACATTGAACTACATCATGTACCAACTGAAAATCTGCTGGCTGACATATTTACTAAACCACTGGCCTTTGACTCATTCAATATTTTGAGACCCGATTAGGTGTGATTGATATAAACGCTTGATTCTGATGACTACTGATTTTTGATTTATCTATTTTTCATTTTATTTCTATTAGTTAGCTGTTTAATTTGATTATCTATTTTCTGTTGTATTTATTTTTTTGCTGATTTCGGTTTTAGCCATGGTGTTAGTTTGATTTGAGTATTTATTTTGAATGTGATTTCCTACTTGTTTTTATTTACTATTTCATCTCTTTTATTTATTATTTTATCTCTTTTAAAATCAGATCACTGCTCACTACTGTTGATAAACTTGGTGTCTGAGTGAGTGTTTTGTCTTATTTTTATTTGGAAGTTTGTAAGTAGTGATTGATTCCACTGGATCTGTTAAAGGAAAGAAACATCGACAATTGTTTCTCTTCCTCTAACTCCTTTAATGGTGAATTATTTCTTTTGAATAAATATCTTCTTCAAAATTAAAAAGTTGGTTTTTGAAATAGAGATTTATTTTATCTTTCTACAGTAATCTACCTCATATGAATAGTATTTTCAAAGTTTTGAGTCATTGTTATGATTTTCTGAACCAAGTGATTACACTTATCATACGACGTATGGTTTTTATTTTGTGAATTACTCTTCCTTATTGTGGAGAGTGAGTTTTGTCGTCTCCTATGTCTGGAAGATAATTTCACAGCTGAGACTCTTTAATGATTATGAAAGGAAGAAAGCTTTCAAAAAATGCGCAGTGCGTCAAACAAATTGAAAAGAGGCACAAAATGAGCCCAAAGTTAAAAAGATGCAAAATGTCGTCAAATTGAAAGATACACAAAGTGTATCAAAAATTAAAAGATGCGTAAAGCACCAAACAAATTAAAAAAGAGGCATAAAATGAGCCCAAACCAAGCTTTCTTCCCTTTCAGATCATTAAATATCTTAGAAAAATCCGTGTGCCACTTAATATTTTTAAAAGCTTGAGTTTGAAAATCCTGATTTCTGATTTATTACTTTGTAATATTATTATATCAGATATTTTTCTGGAATGCGGCTTGAAAAAATCTCTTTTCGAATCCAAATTCTTTTCTTCTGAATTAGATTTTTGTGTTAAAAGGAATTTGCATCTACTAGGTGTCTGAGGTTGGAGTTACAAAAGTCAATTTTCCAACTTTTTTTAGATTTTAGCACTCTCGATCGTCTTCTTATCAGTTTTTGAATTCAAAATCAAGTGAAAACTCTGATTTACTATAGCAGATCGAAAAAAAAATCGTTGCTTTTATGTCTCTCATTTCGAGTTTTATTTACTCTACTTTTCTTTTTCATTTTACTGTATGTGTTTTGAAAAAAAAATTGTTGCTTTTATCCATCTTGTTCATTTTTTCTTCACATCATCTTGGACGATCCCCACATCATCCTGGACGATCTTCTTCGCCCTGGATGATCCATACATCATCCTGGACGATCCCTTCAAATTATCCCCACTCTGATCATATTGCTGAGATGTATCAAATATTGGTAATCGTCTTGGATGACCCTTCCATCATCCTGGATGATCCTTCCATCATCCTGGACGATATGATCCTTACTTCCTGATCCTGATCAAATGGCTGAGAATGCACCAATTATAATTCATCATCCTGGATGATCCACCTCATCGTCTCGGACGATCCACGTGTCAGCAGTTGGATGATTCAAATTCATCCTATCCTATGTATTTACTGCATATCATCTCGGACGATCCACCTCATTGTCCGGGATGATACTTTTCGTCAATGGTCGTCCAACTTGACTACTCTAGATAATCACCTGTCTCTAATCATCCTGGATGATCTCTGATCATCCTGGACCGTCTGACCGCCTTTTTAACCAATCATCCTGGCTGTCATAATTGCTCATATCATCCTGGACGATCCTGCGATCGTACGGGATGATCCGGCCGATTCTTATTTAAACAGTCATTTTCTTCGGTTTTCTTCACACGTCTCCTTCCATACTTCCTCTCTTGTGTTTCAAATGGCTGGTGGGAAGCGATCTAGGCAAAAGGGTGTGAGCTTCTCATGGGGAAATGTCGATCCCCGCTTTCCAAATGCAATCGATCAGGCTACATTCAAACGATATCTTGAAGCGGGAATCACACAATCTAAAATCATAAACCCCTGCACTCTTACCTACCCTGTCCTAAATCTGTTTGTGCACACCTCCCTCACCTTCATCCTCACCCTGGCCTTCCCATTTAGCCTTGAACTTCTCCAAGTCTTCTTCGCAAATCTTCATATCGCCGCTAACTACTCCACCCTTCACTCCTATGTTAATCAGCGACCTGCAGAACTCACATCCCAGGATTTTCATAATATCCTTCATCTGTCTGTCACTGGTGACAAACTCCACACCCTTATTTCTGATCCTGATTATTATTGGAGTGTCGCCAATCACTTCCTTAGAAATACCAATGTACCCTACCACGATAACACTTACACTTCCCTCCTTAAGGATGTCCTACCATTGAACATGTCATTCATTGCTCCATCATTCCAAAGGCTAGAGATCACATTCACATCACCCATTTACTATCTCTGACCACCTATTATATCAAGGCCCACCGAGAATTCAATGCTTCTGATTATCTTGGACAAACCTATTCTAGGAATATCGAGCATCTCACTACCATTAGGGATCCAGGCCATAGAAGATGTTTAAATCTAGCTTTAGGACACATCATTACATATGCTTTGGAGACAAAATATGACATGCTATATCCAGTCCCTCCCAATGTCCCTCCTTCCTACTTCACAAATAATTCATTCCATGAACTCCAAAGTACCAGACTACATCAGGAGCCCGCCCCGGATGTTGAGGAGGAAGAGGAAGAAGCTGCTCCTGGTGCACCTGATGCACCTGATCCCCTTCATATTACTTCCTCTTTTGATCATCTGGTGCAGCGGTGCGAATAGTGGGAGATCCGATCTGATTCTTATGTTACTGCCAAGGAGCAGCAGTACACTGAGGATCTGTAGCGCTTTAAAGACTATATTGCTGAGTAGCAACAACAACACGACCAGGATATTGCCTGGTTTGGAGCACACTTCGCCATCATTTACAGTTACTTTACGCCACCACCACCTCCTCTTTCTAACTAGGATCCGCCTCCATTTTAGTTTTGTGTTTTGTGCTATTTTCTGTCTGTACTGTTGTGTCTGTTCTTCCTCCTTTTTTTGATGTCAAAAAGGGGAGTTAGTTATAGTAGTTTTTGTTTTATGTATTGATCTTATTTTGTATTGTTTATTTCATTTATAATTATTTTCCTGTATTGTTTTAGTTGTTCAATGAAATTTAGAAATATATTTGTTTTTCGATGTGAGTTTGTTAACTCCTGGTTATTTTATTTTAAAACTACTGCACTAATATTTTCCATCATCAAAAAGGGGAGATTATTGCAAATCTGGTTTCAAAAAGTACAGTTTTGATGATGACAAACCTATTTATACTTAAAAATTTGATAGGGATATTAAGCCCTGATGAACTAGTCCCGAGGCTAGCAAAGAGGGGGGGGGGGTGAATTGGTTATTTAAAAATTCAATAGCAACAAGAAAAATCTTTTTGATGATTTACGATGGAACCAAGTAAACATATAAATGAAAAGATTAACCATAGATTTCACATAAGAAGATAATAACAGAAAACTAAAGTGCAAAATCATCCTGATCATCGCTCTAGATGTACAGCTGAAACACACTAGATGATCATGATCATCCTGAATGATCTTGCGATCATCCCGGATGATGTGATCGTATCAATTAAATATTAATTACTTTCCTTCATCACTAGATTAATTAAGGCATGATTGTACTTGATCTTCCAGGATGATACACGTATCGTCCGCGACGATCAGATCAAATCTCTAAAAATAAAACTTGCCTAACTTGATCTGGCGGCTGAGAATTTCTGATTTGAGCCTACCATCCCGTATGATGTATGGATCATCTAGGATGATCGACTTAATCAGACAGACTTAACTTGGTCACCCTAATTAGAGTTTTTGTTTTCACTTGATCGTCTAGAACGATGTCAATATCATCCAGGATAATCTGAAAAAAAATTGAACAGAAACTCTAATACACTCAAGCTCTCCTCCTGAGTGTGTGTGTGTAAGGTTACTTAGGCAGGGGATTAGTTACATTGCAGTTTACTCAAGAAAAAGGAAAACATTTTATTTAGACACACTTGGACCCGATCTTGAGTTGTCTTGAGTTGCTTTTGATCTTTGGTACCTGAAATGGGTTAGCCAAGTAAAATAGAATACAAACATATTTATCATCATCAAAACTATACTTTTTGAAACAAGATTTGCAATTATTTCCCCCTTTTTTATGATGATAAACATTAGTGCAGTAGTTTAAAATAAAATAACCAGGAGTTAACCAACACATACGAAAAACAAATATCTTTCCAAATTTCACTGAGCAACTAGAACATTATAAAAAATGACTACAAATGAAATAAATAACACAAAACAAGATTAATACATAAAACACAGAACTACTACAACTGACTCTCCCTTTTGACATCACAAAAAGGAGGATGAACAAACACAACAGTACAGACAGAAAATAGCTTAAAACAAAAAATTAAAATGGAGGCGGATCCTGATCAGAAGGAGGAGGTGGTGGTGCATAAAGTAAATGTGAATGTCGGTGATGTGTGCTCCAATCCAGGCAATATCCTGGTCATGCTGCTGAGCAGCGTAGTCATTGAAGCGCTGCAGATCCTCAGTGTGCTACTACTCCTGGGCAACAATATAAGAATTAAATCGGGCCTCTCACTGGTCAAACTGCTACACCAGATGATCAAAAGGAGAAGCAATACGAAGGGGAGCAGGTGCATCAGGTGCAGCAGGAACAGGAATAGCTTCTTCCTCTTCCTCCTCAACATTCAGGGCGGGCTCCGGATGTAGTCAGGGTACTATGGAGTACATAGAATGAATTGTTTATGAAGTAGGAAGGAGGGACATTGGGATGGACTGGATATTACAGATCATATTTTGTCTCCAAGCCATATGCAATGATGTGTCCTAAAGTTAGATTTAAACATTGTCTATGGCCCGAATCCCTAATGGTAGAAAGATGCTCGATATATCTGAAAAGAAGATCAGTAGAATTGAATTCCCGGTGGGCCATGATGTAATAGGTGGTCAGAGATAGTAAAGGGGTGATCTGAATGTGATCCCCTGCCTTTGGCATGATGGAGGAATGTAGGACATGTTGAATGGTACGGGCATCCTTAAGGAAGGAACTACAAGTGTTATCATGGTAGGGTGCATTGGTATTTCTAAGGAAGTGATTGGCGACACTCCAATAATAATCAGGATTAGAAATAAGGGTGTGGAGTTTATCGCCAGTGACAGAGAGATGAAGGATATTATGAAAATCCTGGGCTGTGAGTTCTACAGGTCGCTGATTAACATAGGAGTGAAGGGTGGAGTAGTCAGTGGCGATGCGAAGATTTATAAAGAAGACTTGGAGAAGTTCAAGACTAAATGGGAAGGCTAGGGTGAGGATAAAGGTGAGGGAGGTATACGCAAATAGATCGAGGATAGGGCAGGTAAGGGTGCAGTCGTTTACGATTTTGGATTGTGTGATTCCCACTTCAAGATATCGTTCGTAGGCAGCCTGATCGGCTGTATTTGTAAAGTGGGGATCGACATTTCCCTGTGAGGAGCTCACACCCTTTTGCCTAGATTGCTTCCCACCAGCCATTAGAAAACAAAAGAGAGGAAGTATGAAAGGAGAGGTGTGAAGAAAGCTGAAGAAAATGGCTGTTTAAATAGAAATCGACGGGATCATCCCGTACGATCTCAGGATCATCCAGGATGATAGGGGTAATTGTGACGGCCAGGACAATTGGTCAAAAAGTGGTCGGATCATCCGGGATAATCAAAGATCATACAGGATGATTAGAGACAGGCCATCGTCCCGAGAAGTCAAGCCAGATGACTGTTGACGAAAAGTATCATCCAGGATGATTAGGTGGATCGTCCAGAATGATATGCAATAAATGAATAGGATGGGCCAAATTTCAATCATCCAACTGCGGACACGTGGATCATCCGGGTTGATGAGGTGGATCATCTAGGACTATGAACAATAATTATTACATTCTCAGCCGTTTGATCAGGATCAGGAAGTATGGATCATATCGTCTAGGACGATGGATGGACCATCCAGGACAATCACCAATAATTGATGCATCTCAGCAGTATGAGCAGAGTGGGGATAATTTGAAGGGATCATCCAGGATGATGTATGGATCGTCCAAGATAAAGAAGATCGTCCAGGACTATGTGGGGATCATCCAGGACTATGTGAAGAAAAAAGGAAAAATATGGAGGATGGAGATGAAAGATCAGGGATCTAAAAAATACATACAGTAAAATGAAAAATAAAAGCAGACTAAATAAAACTCGAAACAAGAACACAAAAAATAACAAATTTTTTTTTTGAATCGATCTGCTCTAGTAATTCAGAATTTTCTCTTGATTTTAAATCCAAAAACCGATAAGAAGACGATCGACAGCGCTGAAATCTAAAAAAAGTTAGAAAATTGACTTCCGTAACTCCCACCATGGACACCTTATAGATGCAAATCCCTTTCAAAATAAAACTCAAATTCAGAAGAAAAGAAATTAGATTCGAAAAGAGATCCTTTCAAGCCTCATTCCAAAAAAATATCATATATAAGAGTATTACAAAGTAATAAATTAGAAATCATGATTTTCATCTAAAGCTTTTGAAAATATTAAGGGTGCATGGATTTTCTAAGACATTTAAAGTTCTGAAAACAAAAAAGCCTATTTATTTGTGGGCTAATTTTGTGACCATTTTTCTTTCAATTTATTTGGCGCTTTGCGCATCTTTTGATTTTTGATACAGTTTGTGTATTCTTTTAATTTTTGGCGATATTATGCATGTTTTCAATTTGGGCTAATTTTTTGCCTCTTTTTATTTTGGCGCTCTTTACGCATCTTTTATAGGCTTTCTCCCTCTTAAAATCATTAAAGAATCTCAGCTGTAAAATTACCTTCTAGACATAAGAGACGACAAAGCTTACCCTCTACAATAAGGAAGAGTAATTCACAAAATAAAAACTATACATCGTATGATAAGTGCAATCACTTGGTTCAGAAAATCATAATAATGACTCAAGACTTTGAAAATACTATTCATATGAGGTAAATTACTGTAGGAAGATAAAAAAATCTCTATTTCAAAAACCAACTTTTTAATTTTGAAGAAGATTTGTATCCAAAAGAAACAATACATAATATTTCTTCCCTTTAACAGATCCAGTGGAATCAATCACTGCTTACCAGCTTCCAAATAAAAATAACGCAAAACTCTTAGTCAGAAATCCAGTTTATCAGCAGTAGTGAGTAGTGATCTGATTTTGAAAGAGTTAAAATAGGAAATAAAAGAGATGAACCAGTAAATAAAAATAAGTAGAAAATTGCATCAAAATAAATACTCAAATCAAACTGACACCTTGGCTAAAATAAAAATCAGCAGAAAAATAAAAACCCAAAGAACAGATAATCAAATCAAACAATTAACTAATAGAAACAGAATGAAGAAAAGATAAATCAAAAATTAATTGTCATCAGAATCACACATTTATGTCAATCACACCTAATCTGGTCCTTAAAATATTGAATGAGTCAAAGGCCAGTGGTTTAGTAAATATGTCAGCTAGTTGATTTTTAGTTGCTACATGATGTAGCTCAATGTCCCCTTTTGTAATATGGTCCCTAATGAAGTGATGCCTTATATCAATGTGTTTGATTCTAGAATGTTTGATTGGATTCTTAGAAATATAGATGACACTTATATTATCACACAGAATAGAAATTGCGCCCACACGTAATCCTAAATCCAAGACTTGTTGCTTCAACCAAAGAACTTGGGCCACACAACTTCCTAAGGCAATATACTCAGCTTCAGCAGTGAAAAGTGCAACTGAGTTCTATTTTCTACTGGACCAGGAGACTAAAGACTGTCCTATGAATTGACAAGTTCCAGAAGTGCTCTTTCTATCCACCCTGCACCTTGCAAAGTCAGAATCAGAATATCTAATAATCTAAAAAGAGGTGCTGAGCCTAGGGTACCAGATTCCTAGGTTTGGGGTTTCTAAAAGATATCTAAGAATTTTATTAATAGCAGTCAGGTGGGAATCTTTAGGATCAGCTTGAAACCTAACACAAAGATAAACACTAAACATGATATCAGATCGACTAGCAGTCAGGTAAAGTAGTGATCCAATTATTCCTCTATACTTCTTCTGATCAACCAATTTTCCACTTGAATCCTTATCTAACTGAATAGAGGAGCTCATGGGAGTGTTGATTGGCTTGGCTTTGTCCATTTCATATTTCTTCAAAATGACCTTAGTGTATTTAGATTGATTGAGAAAGGTTTCATCATCCATTTCCCTTATGCTAAACCCTAAAAAGTTAGAGAACTCTCCCATCATACTCATCTCAAACTCCTTACTTATTATTTTAGAAAACTCATCACATAAATATTTATCAAAAGATTCAATAATTATATCATCAACATAGATATGGATAATGAGTAAATCATCCCCTATTCTCCTCAGAAAAAGGGTGGTGTCTACGCTCCCCTTAACAAACTCTCTTTCTAACAGGAATGTGTTCAGCCTCTCATACCAAGCTCTGGGTGCCTGTTTTAATCCATATAAGGCCTTTTTTAATTTGTAAATATGATTTAGATATTGAGAACTCTCAAAACCTGGGGGTTGTTTTATAAAAATATCCTCTTTTATTACCCCATTTAAAAAGGCACCCATGACATGCATTTGAAACAACTTAAATCCCTTATAACAGGCAAAGGCTAATTGCACCCTAATGGCCTCCAATCTAGCTATAGGGGAAAAGGTCTCCTCAAAATCAATCCCTTCAATCTGATTATACCCCTTAGCCACCAATCTTACCTTATTCCTAACCACCACACCAGAATCATTCATCTTATTCTAAAAGACCCACTTGGTTCCCACTATACTTTGATTCCTAGGTCTTTCTACTAGCTCCCAAATATCATTCCTTACAAATTGATTCAATTCCTCTTACCGAGCTAAGATCCAAAACTCATCAGAAAGGGTTTGATTGATGTTGGTGGGTTTAGTCATTGAGATAAAATCAGAGTGGTATACTTCCTTCCTAAGTCCATGCCTAGTCCTAACACCTTCAGAAGGGTCTCTTAAGATCAGTTCTTTAGGATGACTCGAAGAATATCTCCAATCTCTAGGCAAAGTGTTTTGAGGATCTACCCTTTCCTCCAGATTTGCATTTTCAACCCCTTGGGTAATCTCCCCTACCTCTTCTTCTTCCTCAACTCTAGTCACCTTAGGATCAGATTCATCGAACATCACATGAGTTGTCTCTTCCACCACTAAAGTCCTCTTATTAAACCCATAAAGGATTTCCCCATACTAGAATAGCCTAAGAACACTCCTTCATCAGATTTGGGGTGAAATTTCCTTAAGGATGATTTCCTGTTGTTCTGAATAAAAACCTTACAGCCAAAGACATGGAGGTGGGACAGGTTTGGGGTTCTACCCTTAATGATCTCAAAAGGTGTCTTGTTCAGATTGGAACTAACCTTCACCCTATTCAGCACATAATAGGCAGTGTTCACCGCTTCAGCCCAAAAGTATTTTGGAAGTGAATACTCAGCAAACATGGCTCTAGCGGCTTTCACTAAGGTCCTGTTCTTCCTTTCAGCTACCCTGTTCTGTTGAGGGGTCCTAGGAGCTAAAAAAATATGACTAATCCCTTGCTCCTCACAGAAAGTTCCAAACTTCATATTTTCAAACTCTCCACCATGATCACTATGAATAGTCAAGATCTCACAACCTAAATTCCTCTGAATCCAAGTGGATAAGGACTTAAATTTATCAAATGACTCAGATTTATGTGACCAAAATTTAATCCAAGTGAACCTCAAGTAATCATCAAAAATCACAAAACCATAGACTTTCCTTCCTAAGCTGGCAGTGCTAATGGGCCCAAAGAGATCTATGTGAAGGACTTCTAAAGGTCTAGATGTATTAATATCCTTAACAGAGTGAAAGAAGGATTGGAATTGCTTCCCTAATTGAGAGGCATCACACAGGTGGTCCTTAGTGAACTTAAGCATGGGGACACCTCTAACTAAGTCCTTTTGGGTGACTCTCCTAAAGGTTTTCATTCTGGCATGACAAAATCTCCTGTGCCACAACCAAGACTCATCAGCAGTAGTTTTTAAGCAAATTGAATTATCAGCTTTAATGCAACTTACCTCCAGCATGTAGACATTATTGATCATTTATCCCTACAAAACAATTTTGTTATTTAAGCTTAAAATGCAACAAGTGGGCAGGAATTTGATATTGTATCCTTTATTACAGAGCTGACTGATGCTCAGCAGGTTGTGTTTCAATCCATCTATAAGCAAAACATTATCAATCATAAAATTCTTTGAATCACCAATTATACTTGAGCCTACCACCCTCCTGGTGGTGTTGTCTCTAAGTGTAACCTTGCCTCCAGCCCTGCCTTCCAATAAAATTAACTAATTTGCATCTCTATTCATTAAAAGTTCGATAGGGATGTTAAGCCCTGATGAACTAGTCCCGAGGCTAACCAACAGGGGGGTAAATTAGTTATTTAGAAATTTGAGAGCAATAATGAAAATCTTTTTTATGATATGCAGCAGAAACAAGTACGTACTCAAAAGAAAAGATTAAACATTGATTTCACCCAAGCAGATAATTACAGAAAACTAAAGTACAGAAAGTAATTAGAAAGAACACACCAGATTTTTATAGTGGTTCGGTCAACTTGACCTACGTCCACTCCCCGGAGCCTCTCCTCCGGCTATTGCACTAAACCAAAAGTGACTCTCCTTCTGCTCCCACAGTAAGGCGGAGAATCCTGTACAAAAACTCCTTTCCACCGACATGGTGAGGCAAAGAACCTAACCTCCTTTCTCTTCTTCCTGAAGAAGGCAGAAAACCTCGAACTCCTTTCGCTTCCTCTTGAAGCAGGCAGAGAACCCCGGATCTCCTTGCAAATGATCCTCTCACAAAGAACACAAACATGATGAAAGAGGACGAGCGGAGAAGGCGACTCTGATCCTTGCTTGGAACAACCTTCGTTAACCCCTCACAAACTCCCCCTCACAAGATCCTCTCTCTCTCTCCCAAACTCTCTTTCTCTAAGGTTTCTCTGCAAAGGAAAGTGGCAAAAGTTTTTTCTTAATCGAAGAAAAATATCTTTTATAGGAGGGCTCAAAATTTGCCCTAAACCTCAACTGGTCGGCCTAGATCGTCCAGGACGATCGATATATCATCCTGTACAATAAGTTCAAAATCAGCTATTTCAGCCTAGACGATCTGGATCCTCTAGACGATCAGTCGAAAAAGTTGTTCTGATCGTCCCGTACGATTCTGCGATCATCCGGAACCATTACTGTAAATTCAGAAATATCGCCTAGAAGATAGCTCGGGTTGTCCAGAGAAAATTGTGTTGGACGACCAAAAAATGACTTGATCATCCAGGACGATAAGGGTATCATCCTGTACGATTTGTTCAAAAAGTGCCAAAATCATCCTAAGCACAGTTTGGGACGTACAGCTGAAACACCCTTGACGAACATCATCTTCCAGGATGATCCTGCGATCGTCCAGGATGATATGATCGTATCAATTAAGTATTAATTGCTTTCCTTAATTACCAGATTAATTTAGGCATGATTGTACTGGATCATCCAGGACGATACACGTACCGTCCGGGACGATCAGACCAAATATCTTAAAATAAAAACTTGCCTAACTTGATCAGGCGGCTGAGAATTTCTGATTTGAGCCTATCATCTCGGACGATGTTTGGATCGTCTAGGATGATCTCCTTAATCAGACACACTTAACTTAATTAGAATTTCTATTTGTACTTGATCATCTAGGATGATGTGAATATCATCCAGGATGATCTGAATAAAAATGAACAGAAACTCTAATTCACTCAAGCTCTCACCTGAGTGTGTGTGTGTAAGGTTACTTAGCTAGGGGATTAGTTACATTACAATTGACTCAAGAAAAGGAAAATAATACATTTGGACACACTTGGACCGGATCTTGAGAAGCTTGAGTTGCTCTTGATCTTTTGTGCTTGAAATGGGTTAGCCAAGCATAACACAATAGAAACATGTTTGCCATCATCAAAACCAGATTTACAACAATCTCCCCCTTTTTGATGATGGTAAATATATGTGCAGTAGTTTTAAAAATAAAAGAACTGGGAGATCGAAAAATAAATTTTTTTTTTAATTTTCATTTGAACAACCAGAGTAGTACAGGAAACACAACTACAAAACATAATAAGAACAGAAACTACTACAACTGAAATAATGAACAACAAAACTACTACAACTGACTCCCACTTTTTACAACACAAAAAGGAGGAGGGAAAACAGAAAAGAAGAAGCAACAGTACAAATAGAAAGAGAACAAATACAAAACATAAATAATAATTTTTTTTTATCAATCTACTCCAATAAATTAGAATTTTTCCTTAATTTTAAATCCAAAAACCAACAAGAAGATGATTGATAGTGTTGAAATCAAGAAAAAGTTAGAAAATCAACTTTCGTAACTCCCACCTCAGACACCTTATAGATGCAAATCCCTTTCAAAACAAAAATCCAATTCAGAAGAAAATAAATTAGATACGAAAAGAGATTCTTTCAAGCCTCGTTCCAGAAAAATATCTGATATAATAATGTAACAAAGCAATAATTCAGAAATCAGGATTTTCAAACACAAGCTTTTGAAAATATTAAGTGGCGCACAGATTTTTCTAAGACATTTAACAATCTGAAAGGGAAGAAATCTTGGTTGGGCTCATTTTGTGCCTCTTTTTCAAATTATTTGGCGCTTTGCGCATCTTTTCATTTTTGATAAGCACTTGAAAGTTCGATAGGGATGTTAAGCCCTGATGAACTTGTCCCAAAGCTAACCAAGAGGGGGGGGTGAATTGGTTATTTAAAAATTTGAGAGCAACATTGAAAATCTTTTCTATGATATGCAACGGAAACAAGCACGTACTCAAACGAAAAGATTAAATATTGATTTCACCCAAGCAGATAATCATAGAAAACTAAAGTGTAGAAAGTAATCAGAAAGAACACACCAGATTTTTATAGTGGTTTGGTGAACTTGACCTAGGTCCACTTCCCAGAGCCTCTCCTCTGGGTATTGCACTAAACCAAAAGTGACTCTCCTTCTTCTCCCACAGCAAGGCGGAGAAGCCTGTACAAAAACTCCTTCCCACCGACACAGTGAGGCAGAGAATCTAACCACCTTTCGCTTCTTCTTGAAGCAGGCAGAGAGCCTCAAACTCCTTTCGCTTCCTCCTGATGCAGACAAAGAACCCCAGATCTCCTTGTGAACGATCCTCTCATAAAGAGTACCATCACGATGAAAGATGACGAGCAGAGAAGATGACTCTGATTCTTGCTTGGAGAAACCTTCGTGAACCCCTCACAAACTCCCCCTCATAACATCCTCTCTCTCTCCCAAACTCTCTATATCTAAGGTTTCTCTGGAAAGGAAAGTGACAAAAGTTTTTTCTTCTTTGAAGAAAAATATCTTTTATAGGAGGGCTCAAAATTTACCCTAAATCTCAATTGGTCGACCTAGATCGTCCAGGCCTATCGATGTATTGTCCTGTACGATCAGTTCAAAATCAGCTGTTTCATCCTGGAAGATCTGGCTCCTCAAGATGATTAGTGGAAAAAGTTGTTCTGATTATCCCGTACGATTCTACGATCGTTCGGGATGATTAGTGTAAATTCAGGAATATCATCCAAAAGACAGCTCGGGTCGTCCAGAGAAAATTGTGTTGGACGACCAAAAAATGACTTGATCGTCCAGGATGATAAGAGTATCGTTCTATACGATTAGTTCAAAAAGTGCCAAAATCATCCTGAGCACAGTTCGGGATGTATAGCTGAAACACCCTAGACGAACATGATCGTCCAGGATGATCCTGCGGTCGTCCAGGATGATATAATCGTATCAATCAAATATTAATTTCTTTCCTTAATTACCAGATTAATTTAGGCATGATTGTACTGGATCGTCCAAGATGATACACGTACCGTCCAGGACGATCAGAACAAATATCTTAAAATAAAAATTTGCCTAACTTGATTTGGCGACTAAGAATTTTTTATTTGAGCCTATTATCCTGGATGATGTTTGGATCGTTCAGGACGATCTGCTTAATCAGACACACTTAACTTGGTCGCCCTAATTAGGGTTTCTGTTTGTACTTGATTGTCCAAGACGATGTGAATATCATCCAGGATGATCTGAAGAAAAATGAACAGAAACTCTAATTAACTCAAGCTCTCCTCCTGAGTGTGTGTGTGCAATGTTACTTAGCTAGGAGATCAATTACAGTACAATAGACTCAAGAAAAGAAAAATAGTACATTTGGACACACTTGGACCTGATCTTGAGTTGGCTTTAGTTGCTCTTGATCTTTTATGCTTAAAACAGTTTAGGCAAGCAAAACACAATAGAAAGATGTTTGTCATCATCAAAACCAGATTTATAACAGTCATGTGTCTTGAACATCCGCTGTCCAGGTACCACATGCTCTAACGAGGTCTTGTATGAGCGCACACCTACATAATCATCAAATATCAGATTTAGGAACCCAAACAGGTTTGGGTTTCTTCTTATGAAAAGAAGAATGCAATGCATATATGTTGTGCCGTGAAACAGGCAATTTGGGCCTCCACACCCAATGTGTAGTACACTTAACAGTGCAGGGGTGGTAGATGTGTCCTAACTTGCCACAAGAAAAGCATCTAACACTAGGAAAAGGGTTAACTAATCTACGTGGCTGATAGTGCCTCTTCCTAGGTTTGTATGAAACATGCTTTGATGATTTTGAAACAGATTCTTCAAAAGGTGAAGGTGCATAAAACTGTGCAAAGGTAGGAGTTGTTTCATTTTTCTCAAAAGCACTTATTTTTACTCTTAAAAATTCATTCTCCTTATTAAGACTTATAATTTCAAATTTTAATGCACCATTGCTACTCTCCACTTTACATGCCAGATTGTCTAATTCTTTGAAAGTTTTCTCTAAATCAACATGCGAGGTTTTCAGTAAATTATGTTCAATAATTAAATCAGAATGCTTTTGGTTAAGCTCATCAAATTCATCAAGTAAAATCATGTGATTACAATCAACAGTAGAAATATCTTTAATCAAAATTTCATGCTCTTTTTCTTAATTTAGAAGTTCTAGTTTCAGGCTAGCATGAATTTTCTTGAGCTTCCTATATGATGCATGAATTTTTTAGACACTTCAAATAATTGATCGTAAGTAAGCACACATACCTCTTCCTGGTCAGACTGACCAAGATGATCATCTGCCATCAAACACAAGATGGTTTCCTCCTCTTCAGCTTCAGTCTCAGAGGAGTCGGATGCCGAATCTGCCTCTTCAACTTGGAGCAACCTTTATGAATCCCTCACAAACTCCCCCTCACAAGATCCTCTCTCTCTCTCCCAAACTCTCTCTCTAGGGTTTCTCTAGAAAGAAAAGTGGCAAAAGATTTTTCTTGTTGGAAGAAAAAGATCTTTTATAGGAGGGATCAAAATTTGCCCTAAATCTTAACCGGTCGGCCAATATCATCTAGGACGATCTATAGATCATCCTATACGATCAATTCAAAATGACTTGTTTCAGCCTGGATGATCTGGCTCTTCTAGACGATTAGTGGAAAAAATTGTTCACATCATCCCGTACGATTCTATGATCGTCCGGGATGATTAGTGTAAATTCAGGAATTTCGTCTAGAAGACCGCTTTGGTCGTCCAAAGGAACTTGTGCTGGACAACCTAAAAATGACTTGATTGTCCAGGATGATATTGATATCATCCTGTACGATTAGTTCAAAAAAGAGCCAAAATTATCCTGATCACCGCTCTGGACGTACAGCAGGAACACACTGGACGATCTTGTGATCATCCCGGATGATGTTATCATATCAATTAAATATTAATTATTTTCCTTAATCACCAGACTAATTTAGGAATGATTGTACTGGATCATCCAGGATGATACACGTATCGTTCGCAACGATCAGATCAAATCTCTAAAAATAAAACTTGCCTAACTTGATCTAGCGGCTGAGAATTTCTGATTTGAGCCTATCATCTCGTACGATGTATGGATCATCAAGGACGATCGGCTTAATCAGACAGACTTAACTTGGCCACCCTAATTAAGGTTTCTATTTTCACTTGATCGTCCAGGATCGTCTAGGACGATCTGAATAAAAATTGAATAGAAACTCTAATTCACTCAAGCTCTCCACCTGAGTGTGTGTGTAAGGTTACTTAGGTAGCGGATCAGTTACATTACAATTGACTCAAGAAAAAGGAAAACGTTCCATTTAGACACACTTGGATCCGATCTTGAGTTGGCTTGAGTTACTTTTGATCTTTTGTACCTAAAATGGGTTAAACATGTTTGTCATCATCAAAACTATACTTTTTGAAACCAGATTTGCAACAGGTAGACCTATTGCTAGCGTTTCCAGGCTAACCAAGAGGGGGGTGAATTGGTTCTTTTAAAAAATCTCATGAAATTTTGGGAGATTTAAAAACTAACTTTGAGCAAATCATACTCTGCAATCTCGGTTCGTACAGTAAGAAAAGTTATGGATTGTTCGACTTTTCAACCACAGAAAAATAAAGTGCATAAAAATAATAATGTGAAAAAATATAAAGCAAGAACAAAAAATACCAGAATTTATAGTGGTTCGGTCAAACATGACCTATTTCCACTTCCTAGAGACTCCTTCTCTAGGTATTGCACTATACTCAAGTGACTCTCCTTTTACCCCCACAGCAAGGCGAAGAAGCCTTTACAAACTCACTTCCGCCAACCTGGTGCGGCAGAGAACCGTCATCCTTTTTCACCCTCCCGATGAAGGCAGAGAACCCCACGTCCATTCTCACCCTCGTGGTGATGGCAGAGTACCACATCCTTTCTCACCCTCCTGGTGATGGCAGAGAATAGATCATCCTTCGACAATCCTCTTCAAAAAGCTTTCTAGAAAGTTCGGGAAGGACTTCAAAGAACTAGAAAGAGATCCTCACTTTTTGGATAACCTTATGAATCCCCTCACAATTTCTTTCCGCAAGATCTCTCACTCTTGACTCTCAATACATTCTCCCAAGCACCCTCCTTAAGCCTACTTAAGAGAAATTCATAGAAGACTCACTTGATAGTCAGTTTTTAGGACCCTTAAGTATTAAGGATTAGAAAAACCATCCAAAACTAAAAATTTCAAGTTTTACGCAATACGATCGTCCCGTACGATCGAAGATCGTCCTGTACGAACAGTTCAAAATATGAAATGTTCTTCTGGTATGATTTAGTACGAACTTGGAACAGAGATGTTCATACCATGAAACCTTCTGTACAAAGTATATTTTGTATTATATGAATAGTTGAAAAAATTGAACAATTTCTCCCGTACGATCTAGTACGAACCCCAAATCGAGGCATTCGTACCTCATATCCTTCTATACCAAGTAAATTTTGTACTGTATCAATAGTTAAAAAATTGAAAAAAAATTTTCTCATATGATCCAGTACGATCCAGTACAAACCCCAAACTAAGCCGTTTGTACCACGTAACCTTATGTATGAAGACCGTTTCATACTGTACGAACAGTTCAAAAAATTGAACGATTCATCTCGTACGATCTTGTATGAATCCTCAAACCGAGCCATTCGTACCAATAGTTCATCCATACGAACCAATACTATCCTGAAACTGAGCTGTTCGTACCTCAAAACCTTAAGTAGGAAATAATTTTTGTACTGTTAAAAAAAATTCTCAGTCGGGCAGGTTCGTATCAAAGGAGAATTTACACAAATTGTTTCGTACGATAACATATCGTACAGTACGATTAGGTTTAAAAACTTAATCTTTCACTCCCCCAGTGTGTGTGTGTGTGCACAGTTATCCAATATACATTCATACTCACTCAGACTCAAGAAAACTAAAAAATACAGACTTTACTTACAATAAAATCTAACAAATAAACTTGAAGAGTTCAACAGACTGGAGTGTGAATTTCCTAAAAAATATGTTAGTACATACAAAAATAGAAACTCCAATATTTGTTAGGAGAAAGAAAATAAAACAAACAATAAACCTTTGTAATCATAAAAAACAACTTGTATCAAATTTACTTGAACAAACTGAATTGCACAAATCATAAGACTCAAATCATAAACCCTAAAAAACCTTAAACCTTAAAATCCTAAAACCCTAAAAAACCCTAAACCCTAACAACTAAACCCCAAACCTTAAACCCTAAACCCTTGAAAACCCTAAACCCTAAACCTTAAACCCTAAAACATAAACCCTAAAAACCCTAAACCCTAAACCGTAAACCCTAAACCCTAAAACACTAAACCCTAAACCCTAAGCCCTAAACACTAAACCCTAAACCCTAAAAATAACCCTAAACCCAAAAAACCATAAACCCTAAACCCTAAACTATAAAATCCTAAATCCTAAAACCCTAAAAAAGCCCTAAACCCCAAAAAATCCCTAAACCCTGAAGATCTAAAAAAAAATACTAAACCCCTAAAATGTAAACCTTAAATACTAAAAACCCTAAAAAACCCAAAACCCTAAACACTAAACCCTAAAAACCCTAAATAAAACCCCAAAATCATAAACCCTAAACCCTAAATCCTAAAACCCTAAATGCTAAACCCTAAACCCTAAACCCCAAAAACCCTATAAAACCCTAAACACTAAAAACTATAAAATCATAAACCCTAAACCGTAAATCTAATAAAAACCATAAAATCCTAAACCCTAAACTGTAAATCTTAAAAACACATAAAAACCCCAAACCCTAAACCCTAAACCAAAAACACTAAAAAAAACTCTAAACTCTAAAAACCTTAAACCCTAAACCCTAAACTCTAAACCTTTAAATCCAAAACCCTAAACACTAAAAAAACCCTAAGCCCTAAAACCTTGAAACCCTAAAAAACCTAAACCCTAAACCCTAAAACTCTAACCACTAAAGCCTAAAACCTAAACCCTTAACCTTAAACCCCAAACCCTAAACCCTAAAAACACTAAACCATAAACTATAAACCTTAAACCCTAGAACTCCGAACCCTAAACCCTAAACATTAAACCCATAAAAAAAACCCTAAATGCTAAAAACCATAAACCCTAAACCCTAAATCGTAAAATCCTCAACCCTAAAACCCTAAAAAAAAACCCTAAACCCTAAATCCCTAAAAAAACCCTAAACCCTAAACCCTAAAGCCCTACACCCTAAACCCTAAACCCTAAAAATCCTAAAAAAACCCCTAAAATACTAAACCCTAAACCCTAAACCCTAAAAACCTTAAAAAACCCTAAAAAACCCTAAACCCTAAACAATAAACCCTAAACCCTAAAAACCCTAAAGAAAAAAACCTAAAACCCTAAACCCTAAATCTTAAAAACCCTAAATCCCTAAAAATGCTAAACCCAAAACCCTAAAAACCCTAAACCCTAAACACAAAACCCTAAACCCTAAAACCCAAAAAAAAAACTTAAACCCAAAAAACCTTAAACCCTATACCCTAAACCCTAAACCGTAAAACCCTAAACCCTAAAACCCTAAAAAAAACCCTAAACCCTAAACCCTAAAAAAAATCATAAACCCTAAAACCCTTAAACCCTAAAAAACCCTAAACCCAAAACCTCTAAACCATAAAAACCCTAAAAAAAACCCTAAACATAAACCCTAAACCATAAACCCTAAACCATAAACCCTAAAAACCCTGAAATACCCTAAAAACCCTATACCCTAAACCCTAAACCCTAAAAACCCCTAAAAAACTAAACCCTACACCCTAAAAAACCCTAAACCCTAAACCACAAACCCTAAAAACCCTAAAAAGCACTAAACCCTAAACCATGAACCCTAAATGCTAAAAAGCCAAAAAAAAAAAAACACTTAAACCCAAAACCCTAAACCCTAAACCCTAAAAACCTAAAAAAAATCCTAAAACCCTTAACCGTAAACCCTAAAAACCCTAAAAAATCCTAAACCCTAAAACCCTAAACCCTAAAATCTTTAAAAAAACCATAAACCCTAAACCCTAATAATCGTAAATGCTAAACCCTAAGGAAACCCTAGACCCTAAAACCCTAACACCCTAGAAAACCCTAAACCCTAAACGCTAAATGGTAAACCCTAAACCCTAAATCTCTAAAAACCCTAAATCCTAAACACAAAACCCTAAACCCTAAAACCCAAAAAAAAAAACTTAAACCCAAAATACCTTAAACCCTATACCCTAAACCCTAAACCGTAAAACCCTAAACCCTAAGACCCTAAAAAAAACCCTAAACCCTAAACCCTAAAAAAAATCATAAACCCTAAAACCCTTAAACCCTAAAAAACCCTAAACCCAAAACCTCTAAACCATAAAAACCCTTAAAAAAACCCTAAACATAAACCCTAAACCATAAACCCTAAAAACCCTGAAATACCCTAAAAACCCTATACCCTAAACCCTAAACCCTAAAAACCCCTAAAAAACTAAACCCTACACCCTAAAAAACCCTAAACCCTAAACCACAAACCCTAAAAACCCTAAAAAGCACTAAACCCTAAACCATAAACCCTAAATGCTAAAAAGCCAAAAAAAAAACACTTAAACCCAAAACCTAAACCCTAAACCCTAAAAACCTAAAAAAAATCCTAAAACCCTTAACCGTAAACCCTAAAAACCCTAAAAAATCCTAAACCCTAAAACCCTAAACCCTAAAATCTTTAAAAAAACCATAAATCCTAAACCCTAATAATCGTAAATGCTAAATCCTAAAGAAACCCTAGACCCTAAAACCCTAACACCCTAGAAAACCCTAAACCCTAAACGCTAAATGGTAAACCCTAAACCCTAAATCTCTAAAAACCCTAAATCCTAAACACAAAACCCTATACCCTAAAAACCATAAACCCTAAACCCTAAACCCTAAAACCCTAAACCCTAAACCATAAACCCTAAGCCTTAAACCCTAAACCCTAAACCCTATCCCTAAACCATAAACCCTAAACCCTAAACCATAAAACCCTAAACCTAAAACCCTAAAAAAAACCTATACCCTAAAAAAACCCTAAACCTTAAAACCCTAAAACCCTAAAAAACCCTAAACCCTAAAAATCTTAAAAAAAACCATAAAACCCTAAACCATAAACTATAAACCCTAAAAACCCTAAAAAACCATGAAAAACTCTAAACCCTAAATCCTAAAAAAAAACCTAAAACCGTAAACCCTAAACCTTAAATCCTAAAAACCCTCAAAAACCCTAAACCCTACACCCTACACCCTAAACCCTTAACCCTAAAAAATCTAAACCGTAAACCCTAAAGCCAAAACCCTAAAACCCTAAACCCTAAACACTAAACCTTAAATCTTTAAAAAAACCATAAACTCTAAATCATAAATTGTAAAAACCTAAACCCTAAACCCCTAAAAAATATCACAAACCCTAAAGAAACCCTAAATCCTAACACCCTAAAACCGTAAAAAACCCTAAACCCTAAAACCCTAAACCCTAAACCCTAAACCCTAAAAACCCTAAAAAAAACCTTAAAGCCCTAAAACCCTAAACCTTAAACCCTAAATCCTAAAAACCCTAGAAAACCCTAAATCCAAAATCCTAAACTCTAAAAACCCTAAAAAATCCTAAACCCTAAACCTTAAAAACCCTAAACCCTAAACCCTAAATCATAAAATCCTAAAACCTAAACCCTAAACCATAATCTAAAAACCCTAAACCCTAAACCCTAAATCCTAAAAAAAAACCATAAACCCTAAAAACCATAAACCCTAAACCCTAAACCATAAAACCCTAGACCCTAAAACCTAAAACAAACCCTAAACACTAAAAAAACCCTAAGCCCTAAAGCTGTAAAACCCTAAAAGAACATTCAAAAGTCCTAAAAACCCTAAACCCAAAATCCTAAACCCTAAAGCCTAAAAAATTTAAACGCTAAACCCTAATCCCTAAACCCTAAACATTAAACGCTAAAACGTAAAACCCTAAATCCTAAAATCTTAAAAAAAACCTTAAATCCTAATCCCTAAAAACCCTAAACCCTAAACCCTAAAAAAATCCTAGACCCTATCTAAAACCCTAAAAAACCCTAAAACCCTAAACCCTAAACTCTAAACCCTAAAACCTTAAATCCTAAACAGTAAACCCTCAACCCGAAACCCTAAATCCTAAGCCTAAACCTTAAACCCTAAACCCTAAAAACCCTAAAAAAACACTAAATGAAAGTGTGAATAGGTTGTTTAACCTATTGCTAATGTCCCTAGGCTAACTAAGAGGGGGTGAATTGGTTCTTTTAAAAAATCTCTTGGAATTTTGGAAGATTTAAAAACTAACTTTGAGAAAATCATACTGTACGATCTAAGTTAATACAGTATAAACAGTTATGAATTGTTCATACTTTTCAACCACAGAAAAATATAGTGTGTAAAAATATCAATGCAGAAAAATAAAAAGTAAGAACATAAAACTCCAGAATTTATAGTGGTTCGGTCAAACATGACCTAGATCCACTCCCTAGAGACTCCTTCTCTAAGTATTGCATGATACTCAAGTGACTCTCCTTTTACCCCCACAGTAAGGCGGACAAGCCATTACAAACTCTCTTCCACCAACCCGATGCGACAGAGAACCGTTATCCTTTTTCATCCTCCCAGTGAAGGTAGAGAACCCCATGTCCTTTCTCACCCTCCAAGTGATGGCAGAGTTCCATGTCCTTTCTCACCCTCCTGGTGACTACAAAGAACCGATACTCCTTTGACAATCCTCTTCAAAAAGCTTTCTAAAAAGTTTGGGAAGAATTTCAAAGAACTATAAAGAGATCCTCACTTGTTGGACAACCTTGTGAATCCCCTCAAAATTTCCTTACATAAGATCTCTCACTTTTCACTCTCAATACACTCTCCCAAACACACTCCTTAAGCCTACTCAAGAGAAATTCATGGAAGACTCACTTGACAGTTAGTTTTTAGGATCCTTGAGTATGAAGGATAAGAAAAACTGTCCAAAAATTGAAAATTTCAAGTTTTATGCAATACTATCATCCCGTACGATCGAAGATCATCCTGTACGAACAATTCAAAATATGAAATGTTCTTTTGGTATGATTCAGTATGAACTTGGAACCGATCCGTTTGTATACGAAGTATATTTCGTACTGTATGAATAGTTTAAAAAATTGAACAATTCATCCTGTATGATCTGGTGTAATCCAGTATGAACCCCAAATCGAGGCATTCGTACCTCATATCCTTCAGTATGAAGTAAATTTTAAATTGTATGAATAATTCAAAAATTATACAATTTATCCCGTATGATCCAGTACGATCCAATACGAACCCCAAACTGAGCCGTTCGTACCATGAAACCTTCTGTATGAAGATCATTTTGTACTGTACGAACAGTTCAAAAAATTAAATAGTTCATCCCGTACGATCCAGTATGAATCCTCAAACAGAGCTATTTGTACAAACCATTTGCCCATACGAACCAGTACGAACCTGAAACTGAGCTGTTCGTACCTCAAAACCTTCTGTATGAAATGAATTTTGTACTGTACGAACAGTACTTAAAAAAATTCTCAATCAGGCAGGTTCGTGTTAGAGGAGAATTTACACAATTCGCCTAAGACGATAACAAATTGATTTGCACAAATCATAATAATCTCACCATTTTTTATGATGGCAAAGTATTTATTGTTTGAGTAATCTCCCACTAAACGTAAGCTCCCCCTAATCAAATAATTGTCTTTGCCCCCCATAAAAGGAAGCTCCCTCCTACGGTCCCCCTATACAGAAGCTCCCCCTAAAAAAATGTTCTATACGAACCAAGGGATAAGAAGAGGTAATAAGAAAAGGGAAAGAAATAAAAAATAAACTGATAGACAACGACAAGCAAGCATATACAATACAAGTACATACATATGCAAAGACACATATAATATACAATGCAATATATAATGAAGCAAGCACATAACATACACATAACATATATTGAAATGAAATAAGTCAAATAATACAAGACAATAAACATCTCCCACTTTTGACAATAACAAAAAGGGAAGACACTGAGTTGGAGATTTAAATAATGTTAAATGAAGATTAACGACAACATAAAAATCAAATACAAAAAGTAAGGACTCAAAATTATTTAGATCACAGATAATAAGCAGGAGAAGAGAAGTTGATCTATTGCAGTAATGTAATAGACATATTAGGTAACCACAATAATTGCATAAATGATGAAATAAAATTACTAAATTTCAAAGTCAAATGTGACGATCATTGATTAGTGAAATTGGAGAAAATTTTAAAGGAAAGAATAATTGGCAACATTGCGCATCTTGTCAAATGAAGGGGCACATTTTGTGCACTTAGTCAATGTTTGGGCTAATTTTGTGCCTCATTATAAGTTTGGCGACATTGCGCATATTTCACTGTAAGGCTCACATTGTGTATCTTTTTAATTCTTGGCTCTTTTTGTTCTGGCTAAATAAAATTATTTCCAATAACACAATCTCTTAATCACTAGTACAATAATGAACACTTGATATAGAAATCAAGATTAATATTAAGACATCAAATATACAATAATTTAAGCTAGGTAACACATGTCTATAGTAATATAAAGTAAGATCTTCTAATCTACACCATATCATAATGAAATCTAAATATTTTTATTATAATCTAAATTTAGTTAACATTATATAAACTCAATCAACTATGTTTGAGTGTTAAAGATTTGAAAACTTTCCATTCACAGTACCAATTACAGCCATAATCAGATAATAATATACACAAAAATTGAACATCTTTTATTCCATGTGTTCCATATGATCAAACATATGAAATAGAAAGCTTTAACATTCAAAATAATCCCCATAAAATAAAGCTTGCTAATACAAACATCAGTCATACAACAACAAAAGAACAATAGCAAGAACAAGAATCACAACAACCAAAGCCTCATAAAATAATAGAGTAAATCAAAGACCAAGCCAAATAACCAGAAGGACATCTCTAATAGTTCGAAGGACCCTGATCTGGAGAAGGTAGAGGAGCAACCAACATAGAAAAATAGCTATTGATTGTAGCAATGTTGGTGTTCACTGATTCGAATTGGTCTCGAATCCACACCCTGTCCTCATTATATCTATCATCCTGCCTCTTGAGATGTTCTTTTATATGATCAAACCTTTGATCAAGATGATCAAAGCGCTGGACCATATCTTGATAAAGGTGTTGATTTGGTCCAGGTGAAGGTGTAGGAGCAAGTGCAGGAGTAGCAACAGGTTTATCCTCAGAACTATCTCCACTTCCATCTCTCCCAAAAAGTACCCGAAAATAAGCATTAGTAAAATAGAATGGTAGTTCAGAAGATCCATCAGGGTGGACTAAATTGTACTTCTTTTCAAGAATGAAGTAAATCATATGACCTATGGCAATGTTCTTCTTTCTTTTTACACTAGGCTGGCTAATTTCGGTGAGAGTATAAAGATAATCCAAGATTAATTGGACTTAATCAATGGGTTGGCTAGTTATAATCAAATAGGTAACTATAGAAAGAAGAGGGGTCATGTTCACTCGATCTCCGGATTGGGGAATGATGGAGGTCCTAAGAACATGTAGTAGAATTCTAGCTTTTTGGTTCAGAGGGTCAACTCTTGGATAGTGAGTTGGTTGGCTTATACCCCTAAGAACTTGATTGACTTCGGACCAATTATAGTCTGCTCTAGAGGTAAAAGTATGTGACCGAATACCTAGAGTTTTTAGTTGGAAAAATAAACCAAGGTCCTCCTTGATTATTTCTACCCTTTGTTTTAGAACGTATGAAGTGATCCTAGTATGGTCCTGATTAAATTTCATGTTGGCTAAAAAAATCTGGAAAAGGTCTTTGTTGTAGGCATAGATCAGCATGAGAAGAAACGAAAATTGAGACAAGTCAAAAAGTGGCATTATTACAAAGTGAATGCTCTCTTGCAGTAGGATACAAGATGGGGTAATTTTTGAAGCAGCAAACCTATAGTAAGCTTCTTCATTCTGAGCACTTAAGAAATTGTCGTCCCAATCCTGTGTGGATGACGAACCCCTAGATTATCGTACTCTCTTTTCGCTTCCTAACATCTCCACTTAATGCTTAGAAGGGTTTGAAATTGAAAGTGAAATGAACAAAAATGACCCTACTTTATATAGAAAAAAGATCAATCATATTATATGAATGGAAACGGTAAAAAATGAAACGACTTTTCGTAAACTGCTCATGCCGAGGTGTCCTTTCGTATAAGCTTTTTGACTTCTTTAACATACAGATGATCACGTGTTCATTCGGGATGATCAGAATAATAAAGATCGTTCTAGCGAAGGTTAGGTTTGTCCTTATCTAAATTGACGCATGGATCGTACAAGTAAATGATGTGTTCGTACATACGATTACCAATAATAACTAACCCTAACCGTGAACCCACCCCATTTGTATAAATGAATCTGTTCATATCGTGCAGTTTACTAATGCTCAACAGATTGTGTTTTAAGCCTTTAACCAATAGAACATTTTCAATCACAAAGTTTTTAGAATTTCCAATCATACATGTACCTACCACTCTCTTAGTATTATTATCTCCAAGTGTAACCTTGCCCCCATTCCTGGCTTCTAGTGTTATAAATTGATTTGCATCTCCAGTCATATACTTAGAACAAGCGCTGTCTAGGTACCAAATGCTCTCATGTGGTCTTATATGAGTGCGACCCTACAAAAATATCAAATGTTAGACTTGGGAACCCAAATAAGTGTGGGTTTACCTATAGACAATTTTAAAATAGATGCATGTGTGATATGCAGTGTTTTATACATTTTAGGTCTCCACACTAGATGTGTTCTATGATGAATAGTACAAGTGTGAGCAATATGTCCAACCATACCACAATAAAAATACTTTACTCCAGGAAAAGGATTTATCAATCTGTATGTCCTGAAAGATTTTCTCCTAGATTTTAAACTAGTGGACATTTGGTAGGATTTATAAAAATCACCAATTTTAGGTGGAATCTTATTTTCCTCATGAGCTTTCAACTTAACCTCAAGATATGAGTTAACACTCTAGAGAATTGAATTATCCACCTTCAATCTGTACTCTTTACTATCTGATTCATCCATATAAGTTTTGAAATCATTTTCAAGTTCAGTATGTGATGATTTTAAAAGTTTATGTTGTTTATTTAAATCATCAAATTCATCCAATAAAGTCATGTGGTTGCTATCTATTAATACATGATCTTTCCTAAGGATTTTGTATGCTTTTTGTAGTTCTAAGAAATCCAAATTAAATTTTGCATGCAATTTCTTTAGTTTCCTATATGCAGAATGAATGCGTTTTTAAACTTCAAATAATTCATTATAACTTAGGTCATATACCTCCTCTTTATCTGAATGATCAAGATTGTCAGTTATTAAGCACAAATTTATGACTTCCTCTTCAAATGTTGTTTCTGATGAATCTGAAGCTGAGTCCGCCCAAAAAGCTCATTGAAGTCTCTTTTTACCCCTTCTTTTCTTTGGTTTCTCCTTATCTTTCTCCTTGCTAAAATTTCCCTTGAGATTGGGGTAATCAGTCTTTATATAACCTGGCTTCCTACATTCATAGCAAATAATTTCATACGAAGCCTTAATATTTTTATGGAACTTACCTTTATTCCACTAATAGCATCTTTTCTGCTTTCTCTTTGGGAAACTTTTGAACTGCCTTGTCATTAAGGTAATGTCTTCCTCACCCTCAGGTAATGACTGATCACTTTCTAAATCATTCACCTTTAAAGCTATATTCTTTTCCTTTTGCTTGTCACCTGCAACAATCTGCCTTTGAGTCACAGATTGCTCGTAAGCAATTAGTGATCCAAAAAGATTTATAATAGAATAGACATTTAAATATTTCGATTCGGTTATGGCAGTTATCTTTGCATCATAAGTAGTAGGTAAGTAATGAAGTATTTTATTTACTTTTTCTGCATTCGATAATTCCCTACCTAAGGCATGCAATGAAGTGGCTATATGTATAAATCATGTATACATGTCTGAGATTGATTCATTTGATTTCATGCAAAAAAATTCATAACCATGTAAAAGAATATTCAATCTAGCTTGCTTCACTTCATTTGTACCTTCATAAGTAATGCAAAGCCTATCCCAAATTTCTTTTTCGTGATTTACAAGTAGAAACGCACATGTAGTCTGCTGAGTTCGAAGCACAAAAGAAACTATTCAAAAACTTAGCATTCAATTAAGCCAACTTACGTTCTTTTATCATCTATTCAATAATAGGTGTTTGAACTCTAATTCCTTCTATAATTCTAGTAGGTTCAGCGTAACCTTCTTGTACTAACATCCACATGCGATAGTTAAGAGATTGTAGAAATGTAGACATGCGAGTTTTCTAAAAATCAAATGGGATATTGTCAAACAAAGGTGGCCTAGTGATCGAGTAACCTTCTAAAGTGTTTTGATTTCCAAAATTAGCCATGATCAAATTTCAAAAAGTAATTTAAACAATGATTTTTGAATCATGCTCTGATTCGACTTGAAAGTGCGAATAGGTTGTTAGACCTATTGCTAACGTCCCTAGGCTAATCAAGAGGGGGTTGAATTAGTTTTTTAAAAAATCTCTTGGAATTTTAGAAGATTTAAAAACTAACTTGGAGAAAATCGTAATGTACGATCTCTGTTCGTATAGTACAAACATTTATGAATTTTTCATACTTTTCAACCACAGAAAAATAAAGTGCGTAAAAATAACACTGAGGAAAAACTAAAAGTAAGAACAGAAAACACCAAAATTTATAGTGGTTCAGTCAAACATGACCTTCATCCACTCCCTAGAGACTCCTTCTCTAGGTATTGCACTATACTCAAGTGACTCTTCTTTTTCCCCCACAGTAAGGTGGAGAAGCTTTTACAAACTCTCTTCCTCCAACCCGGAGCGGCAGAGAACCATCGTCCTTTTTCACCCTCCCGATGAAGGCAGAGAACTCCACATCCTTTCTCACCCTCCTGGTGATGGCAGAGTACCACATCCTTTCTCACCCTCCTGGTGATGGCAGAGAACCGATCATCCTACGACAATCCTCTTCAAAAAGCTTTCTAGAAAGTTTGGGAAAAACATAAAATAACAAGAAAGAGATCCTCACTTGTTGGACAACCTTGTGAATCCCCTCACAATTTTCTTACACAAGATCTCTCACTCTTCACTCTCAATACACTCTCCCAAACACACTTCTTATGCCTACTCATTAGACATTCGTGGAAGACTTACTTGATAGTAAGTTTTCAGGACCCTTAAGTATTAAGGACAAGAAAAACCGTCAAAAAAATAAAAATTTCACATTTTATGCAATATGATCGTCCTGTACAATCGAAGATCGTCCTGTATGAACAGTTCAAAATATAAAATATTTGTACGGTACGATTCAGTACAAACCTGGAACTGAGCTGTTTGTACCATGAAACCTTCTGTATGAGGTATATTTCATATTGTACAAATAGTTCAAAAAATTAAATAATTCATCCCGTATGATCTGGTTCGGTCCAGTATGAATCGCATACCGAGCCGTTCGTACCTCACATCCTTTTATATGAAGTAAATTTCATACTGTAATAGTTCAAAAATTGAATAATTCATTTCGTATAATCCAGTACGACTCAGTATGAACCCCAATCTGAGCCGTTCGTACCACGAAACCTTCTGTGAGAAGACCATTTTGTATTGTACGAACAGTTAAAAAAATTGAACGGTTCGCGCCTTTCGATATGTTTGAATCCTCAAACTGAGCCATTCGTACCAACAGTTCATCAATACGAACCAGTACGAACTCGAAATTGAGCTGTTCATACCTCAAAATCTTTTGTATGAAATGAATTTCGTACTATACGAACAGTACTTAAAAAAATTTCTCAGTCGGGTAGGTTTGTGTTAGAGGAGAATTTACACAAATTGTCCCGTATGATAACATATCGTACAGTACGATTAGGTTTAAAAAATTAATCTTTCACTCCCCCAGTGTGTGTGTGCACAGTGATCCAACTTACATTCACACTCACTCAAACACAAGAAAAGTAAAAATTACAGACTTCACTCATAATAAAATCTAACAAATAAACTTGAAGTGTTAAACAGTCTGTAGTGTAAATTCCCTGAAAAACATGTTAGTACACACAAAAATAAAAACTCCAATATTTATTAGGAGGAAAAATATAAAACAAACAATAAGCTTCTGTAATCATAAAAAACAACCTGTATAAAATTCATTGGAACAAACTGATTTGCACAAATTATAACACTAAAACCATAAACCCTAAACCCTAAACCCTAAAACCCTAAACGCTAAACCCTATACCCAACACCTTAAAAACACAAAAAAAACCCTAAACCCTAAAAACTCTTTAAAAAACCCTTAAACCATAAACCCTAAACCCTAAATCTTAAAAACCCATAAAAACCCTAAACCCTAATCCCTATACCATAAACACTAAAAGAAAAGCCTAAACGCTAAAAACCCTAAACCCTACACCCTAACCCTTGATGAAAGTTCGATAGGGATGTAAAGCCCTAGTGAACTAGTCCCGAGGCTAACCAAGAGGAAGGGTGAATTGGTTATTTAAAAAATTTCACGCGCAACAGAAAAAACTTTTCAATACTTAGCAGCGGAAACAAGTAAACAAGAACGAAAAGATCAATCACAGATATTCACCCAAGCAGTTAATATCAAAAAAGTAAAGTATATAATAGAATCAGAAAAACAAACCAGATTTAATAGTGGTTCGATCAACTTGACCCACATCTACTCCCCAGAGCCTCCCCTCCGGGTATTGCACTAAACAAAAAGTGACTCTCCTTTTGATGCCACAGCAAGGCGGAGAAGCCTGTACATTAAACCTCCTTTCCACCACCAGGTGAGGCAGAGAACCTAACCTCCTTTTGCTTCCTCTTGAAGGAAGCAGAGAACCTTCAAATTCCTTTTGCTTCCACCTGAAGTGGGCAGGGAACCCTAGATCTTCTTTCGAACGATCCTCCCACAACGAACACCAACTAGACGAAAGACGACGAGCGGAGAAGACGACTCTGATCCGTTCTTGGAGCAACCTTAGTGAATCCCTCACTAACTCTCCCTCACACGATCCTTTCTCTCTCTCCCAAACTCTCTCTCTCTCTCTAGGGTTTCTCTGGAAAGGAAAGTGGTAAAAGATTTCTCTTGTTCCAAGAAAAAGTTCTTTTATAACAGGCTTAAAATTTGCCCTAAATCTCAACTGGTCGGCCAAGATCGTCCTGTACGATCTGTTCAAAATCAACTGATTTAGCCTGGATGATCTGGCTCTTCTGGATGATCAGTAGAAAAAATTGATCATATCGTCTCGTACGATCCTGCGATCGTCTGGGACGATTAGTGTAAATCGAGGAATATCATCCAGAAGAAAGTTCTGGTTGTCCAGAGAAACTTATGCTAGATGACCAAAAAATGACTTGATCGTTCAGGATGATAGGGACAACGTCCTGGATGATTAGTTCAAAAAGTGCCAAAATCATCCTGTACATAGTTCTGGTCGTACAGTTGAAATGCACTAGACGATCATGATCGTCCGGGCCGATCCTACAATCATCCAGGACGGTATGATCGTATCAATCAAATATAAATTACTTTCCTTAATTAGCAGATTAATTTAGGCATGATTGTACTGGATCATCCAAGAAGATACACGTATCATCCGAGACGATCAGACTAAATATCTTAAAATAAAAACTTACCTAACTTGATCTAGCGGCTGAAAATTTTTGATTTCAGCATATCATCCCGTACGATCCAAAGATCATCTAGGACGATCTACTTAATCAGACACACTTAACTTGGTTACCCTAATTAGGGTTTCCATTTTTACTGAATCGTCTAGGATGATGTGAATATCGTCCAGGATAATCTGAATAAAAAATGAACAGAAACTCTAACTCACTCAAGCTTTCCCCCTGAGTGTGTGTGTGCAAGGTTACTTAGCTGGGGGATTAGTTATATTACAATTGACTCAAGAAAAAGAAAAATAGTGCATTGGACACACTTGGACCTTATCTTGAGTTGGCTTGAGTAGCTCGTGATCTTTTGTGCCTGAAATGGGTTAGCCAAGCAAAATATATCAGAGACATGTTTGTCATCATCAAAATAAGATTTGCAACAATCTCCCCCATTTTGATGATGGCAAACATTTATACAGTAGTCTGAAAAATAACTAGAAGATCGAAAAACAATTTTTTTTTCAAATTTTCATTTAACCACCAAACTAATACAGGAAATATGATACATAACAGAAACAGAAACGACTACAATTGACTCCCCCTTTTGACATCACAAAAAGGAGGAGGGTAAACAGAAAAGGAAATAGAATTCTCCCTTGATTTTCGATCCAAAATCCAATAAGAAGACGATTGACAGTGCAAAAATCCAGAAAAAGTTGAAAAAATTGACTTTCGTAACTCTTAACGGGCACCTTATCGATGCAAATCTCTTTCAAAACAAAAATCCAATTCAGAAGAAAAGAAATTAGATTCAAAAAGAGATCCTTTCAAGCCTTGTTCTTGAAAAATATATGATATAATAATGTTACAAAGTAAAAAATCATAAATTAGGACTTTCAAACTCAAGCTTTTGAAAATATTAAGTGGCGCACGAATTTTTCTAAGACATTTAACAATCTGACAGGGAAGAAAGCTTGGTTTGGGCTCATTTTGTGCTTCTTTTTCAATTTGGTTGGTGCTTTGCACATCTTTTGATTTTTGATATACTTTGTGTATCTTTTAGCTAGCAATATTTCGCATCTTTTCAGCTTTGGGCTCATTTTATGCCTCTTTTTCAATTGATTTGGTGCACTGCGCATCTTTTGTAAGCTTTCTTCTATTCATAATCGTTAAAGAGTCTCAGCTGTGAAAATATCTTCCAGATATAGGAGACACTCTCCCCAATAAGGAAGAGTAATTCACAAAATAAAAGCCATATGTCGTATGATAAGTGCAATCACTTAGTTTAGAAAATCATAATAATGAGTCAATACTTTGAAAATACTATTCATATGAGGTAGATTACTGTACGAACATAAAATAAATCTCTATTTCAAAAACTAATATTTTTATTTTGAAGATGTTTTTATCCAAAAGAAACAATACACCCATAAAGGAGTTAGAGGAAGAGAAATAATCATCAATGTTTCTTCCCTTTAACAGATTCAGTGGAATCAATCACTGCTTACCAGCTTCCAAATAAAAACAAGGTAAAACTCTTAGTCAGAAATTCAGTTTAGTAGAAGTAGTGAGCAGTAATCTAATTTTAAAAAGCATAAAATAATAAATAAAAGAGATAAAAATAGGTAGACAATCACATCAAAGTAAATACTCAAATCAAACTAACTAAAAGTAAATAATCAACTCAAAAACTAACTAACAGAAAATAAAATAGCAATCAGAACGATCTGAAATCAGCAGTCATTCGAATCAAGCATTTATATCAATCACTCCTAATCTAGTTCTCAAAATGCTGAATGAGTCAAAGGCTAGTGGTTTAGTGAATATGTCAGCCAGCTGATTTTCAATTGCAACATGATGTAGCTCAATGTCCCATTTTGTAATATGGTCCCTAATGAAGTGATGCCTTATATCAATATGTTTGGTCCTAGAATTTTAGATTGGATTCTTAGAGATGCAGATGGCACTAGTATTATCACACAGAATAAAAATTGTGCCAACAGGTAAACCTAAATCTAAAACTTGTTGCTTTAACCAAAGAACTTGGGCCACACAACTTCCTAAGGCAATGTACTCAACTTCAGTAATGGAAAGTGCAACTGTGTTTTGTTTTCTACTGGACCAGGAGAATAGAGACTGTCCTATGAATTGATAAGTTCTAGAAGTGCTCTTCCTATCCACCCTACACCCCATATAGTCAGAATCAGAATATCCAATGATCTCAAACGAAGTGTTGTGCCTAGGGTACCAGATTCCTAAGTTTGGGGTCCCTAAAAGATATCTAAGAATTCTCTTAATAGCAGTCAGGTGGGACTCTTTAGGATCAGCCTGAAACCTAGCACAAAGACAGACACTAAACATGATATCAGGTCGGCTAGCAGTCAGGTAAAGCAGTGATCCTATTATTCCTCTATACTTCTTCTGATCAACAGATTTTCCACTAGAATCCTTATCTAACTGAACTGAGGAGCTCATGGGAGAATTGATTGGCTTGGCTTTATCCATTTTATATTTCTTAAAATGTCCTTAGTGTATTTAGATTGATTGAGAAAGGTTCCATCATATGTTTGCCTTATGCTAAACCCCAAAAAGTAGGACAATTCTCCCATCATACTCATCTCAAACTCCTTTCTCATTATTTTAGAAAACTCATCACATAAATATTTATCAGAAGATCCAAAAATTATATCATCAATATAGATCTAGACAATGAGTAAGTCATCCCCTATTCTCCTCAGAAAAAGGGTGGTGTCTACGCTCCCCTTAACAAACTCTCTTTCTAAGAGGAATATGCTAAGCCTCTCATACCAAGCTCTGGGTGCTTGTTTCAATCCATACAAGGCCATTTTTAATTTATAAACATGATTTGGATATTGGGAACTCTCAAAACCTGGGGGTTGTTCTACAAAAGCATCCTCTTTTATTACCCTATTTAAAAAGGCACTCTTGACATCCATTTGAAATAGCTTAAATCCCTTATAATAGGTAAAGGCTAGTAGCACTCTAATGGCTTCCAATCTAGCTACAGGGGCAAAGGTCTCCTCAAAATTAATCCCTTCTATCTGATTATACCCCTTAGCCATCAATCTTGCCTTATTTCTCACCACCACACTAGAATCATTCATCTTATTCTTAAAGACCCACTTGGTTCGCATAATACTTTGATTTTTTAGGTCTTTTTACTAACTCTCAAACATCATTCCTTACAAATTGATTCAATTCTTCTTACATAGCTAAGATCCAAAACTCATCCGAAAGGTCTTGATTGACGTTGGTGGGTTCAGTCATTGAGATAAAGGCATAATGGTTTACTTCTTTCCTAAGTTCATGCCTAGTCCTAACACCTTCAGAAGGGTCTCCTAAGATCAGTTCTTTAGGATGACTCAAAGAATATCTCCAATCTCTAGGCAGTATGGTTTGAGGTTCTACCCTCTCCTCCAGATTTGCATTTCCAACCCCTTGGGTAATCTCCTCTACCTCTTCTTCTTCCTTAACTCTATTCACCTTCGGATCAGATTCATCAAATACTACATGGGTTGTCTCTTCCACCACCAAAGTCCTCTTATTGAACACCCTAAAGGATTTCCCCACACTAGAATAGCCTAAGAACATTCCTTCATCAGATTTGGGGTCAAACTTTCCTAAGGGTGATTTCTCGTTGTTTAGAATGAAAACCTTACAGTCAAAGACATGGAGGTGGGACAGGTTTGGAGTTCTACCCTTAATGATCTCATAAGGTGTCTTGTTCAGTTTAGATCTCACATTCACCTATTCAGCACATAACAGGAAGTGTTCACCGCTTCAGCCCAAAAGTATTTTGGAAGTTAATACTCAGCAAGCATGGCTCTAGCGGCTTCCACTAAGGTCTTGTTCTTCCTTTCAGCTACCCCATTCTGTTGAGGGGTCCTAGGAGCTGAAAAATTGTGACTAATCCCTTGCTCCTCATAAAAACTTCCAAACTTCACATTCTCAAACTCTCCACCATAATCACTACGAATAATCAGGATCTCATAACCTAACTTCCTCTGAATCCAAGTGGAGAAGGACTTAAACTCATTAAATGACTCAGATTTGTGGGATAAAATTTTAATCCAAGTAAACCTCGAATAGTCATCTACAATCACAAATCCATAGACCTTCCCCCCTAAGCTGGCAGTGCTACTGGGTCCAAAAAGGTCCATGTGAAGAACTTCTAAAGGTCTAGAGGTGCTAATATCCTTAACAGAGTGAAAAGAGGACTGGACTTGCTTCCCTAACTGACAGGCATCACACAGCTGATCCTTAGTGAACTTAATCTTGGGCACACCTCTAACTAAGTCCTTTTGGGTGACTCTCCTAAGGGTTTTCATACTGGCATGACAAAATCTCCTATGCCACAACCAAGACTCATCAGCAGCAGTTTTTAAGCAAATTAAATTCTCAAATTTAATACAACTTACATCCAGCTTGTAGACGTTATTGATCCTTTTCCCCTGTAAAACAACTTTATCAATTAAGCTTAAAATATAGCCAGTGGGCAGGAATTTGATGTTGTATCCTTTGTCACAAATTTGACTGATGCTCAGCAAGTTGTGTTTCAGTCCATCTACAAGCAGAACATTATCAATCATAAATTCTTTGAATCACCAATTATACCTGAGCCTACCACCTTCCTGGTGGTGTTATCTCGAAGTGTAACCTTGCCTCTAGCCCCGGCCTCCAGTGAAATGAACTGATTTGCATCCCCAGTCATGTATCTAGAACATCTACTATCCAGGTATCACATGTACTCACGAGGTCTTGTGTGAGAGTACTCCTACAAAAATATCAAATGTAGTCTTAGGAACCCAAACAGGTTTGGGTTCCTTCTTATAAAAAGAAGAATGCAATGGAAGTGTGCTGTGCTGTAAAACAGGTAGTTTGGGCCTCCACACCGAATGTGTACTACGGTGAACAGTGCAGGTGTGCAAAATGTATCCTAACATGCCACATGAAAAACATCTAACACCAGGAAAAGGGTTAACTAATCTACATGGGTGATAGTGCCTCTTCCTAGATGTATATAAAACATGCTTTGATGAACTTGCAACAGATTTTTTAAAAGGTGGCGGTGCATAAAACTTTTCAAAAGTGGGTGGTTTTTGGTTTTTCTCAAAAGCACTGATTTTCCCTTTCAAAAATTCATTCTCTTTCTTTAAACTTATAATTTCAAATTTTAAAGCACCGTTGCTACTTTCTACTTCATATGCCATGATATCTAATTCTTTAAAAGCTCTCTCCAAATTAACATGAGTGGTTTTCAATGAATCATGCATAATAACTAAATCATAATATTTTTTATTCAATTCATCAAACTCATCAAGTAAAGACATGTGATTGCTATCAACAGTGGAATGATCCTTAATCAAAACATCATGCTCTTTTTGCAAAGTCAAATAATCTAGTATTAAGGTAGCATGAGTTTTCTTAAGCTTCCTATATGATGCATGAATTTTTTTAGATACTTCAAATAATTGATCGTAAGTAAGCTCACATACCTCTTCCTGGCCCGACTGACCAGGGTGATCATCAGCCATCAGACATAGATTTGTTTCCTCCTCTTCAGCTTCAGTCTCAGAAGAGTCGAATGCAGAGTCTACCCAGAACACCTTTTGTATCCGCTTCTTGTTCTTTCTGAACTTTGTTTTCTCCTCATCCTTCTCCTTGCTTGGGTGAGCCTTGAGTGTAGGATAATCCACCTTTATGTGTCCAGGCTTCATGCATTCAAAACAAATAGATTCATATGAACCTTTAAAGTTTCTACTGGTCTTACCATTGTTCCACTTTTGAAAGTTCTTGTGTTTCTTCCTTAGAAAGCTCTTGAATTGCCTTGTGATCAAGGCCATGTCATCGCTATTAGACCCGAAACTGGTAGCATCTGAATCATTGGCCTTTAGTGCCACTGTCTTCTCCTTCTTTCGTTCACCTACATCAAGTTGTCTTTGGTTCCCCCTTGCTCATAAGCAATCAGTGATCCAAGTAAGCTGTCAATAGAGTAAGTATTTAAATCTTTAGATTCCATGATTGCAGTAATCTTAGCATCGTATGTAGAAGGCAAATATCTAAGAAAATTTTGTTCACTCTTTCGTAATTAGTTAGTTCTCTTCCTTGAGCATGCAAAGAGGTAACGATTTGAGTGAACCTTGTGTACATTTCTGAAATCATCTCACTAGGTTTCATGCCAAAAAGTTCGTAATCATGTAACAAGATGTTTAACCTAGGCTATTTGGCTTCAGTTGTACCTTCATATGTTATACACAATCTATCCCAGATTTCTTTACCCGTTGTACAAGTAGAAACACGCATATAGTCTTCAAATTTTAGAGTACAAAAGAAACAGTTCAAACATTTTGCATTTAACTGTGCTAAATCATGATCATCAAAAGTCCAATATGCAAATGGGAGTTCAGTTTTAATATCGTTAACAAGTTTATGTGGTGCTTCATAGCCATCTTTAACTAACATTCCCATACAATAATTGATTGAATGAAAAAAAGTAGACATGCGTGTTTTTCAAAAATCAAATGGAATGTTATCAAACAACGGTGGTCTTGTAATAGAATAACCTTCAGCAGTATTACGATTGTTATAGTTAGCCAAGGATCAAATTCAAAAGTTTTTAAACTTAAATTTTGAATCCCGCTCTAATACCACTTGAAAGTTTGATAGGGATGTTAAGCCCTAGTGAACTATTCCCGATGCTAACCAAGAGGGGGGGTGAATTGGTTATCTAAAAAATTTCACCCGCAACAGAAAAATCTTTTCGATACTTAGCAGCGGAAACAAGTAAACAAGAACGAAAAGATCAATCACAGATATTCACCCAAGTAGTTAATATCAAAAAAGTAAAGTACACAACAGAATCAGAAAAAGCAAACCAGATTTTATAGTGGTTCGGTCAATTTGACCTATGTCCACTCCCCGGAGCCTCCCCTCCGGGTATTGCACTAAACAAAAAGTGACTCTCCTTTGCTCCCATAGTAAGGTAGAGAAGCCTGTACAAGAACCTCCTTTCCACCACCAGGTGAAGCAGAGAACCTAACCTCCTTTTCCTTCCTCCTGAAGCAGGCAGAGAAACTTCGGACTCCTTTTGCTTCCACCTGAAGCGGGCAGAGAACCCTAGATCTTCTTGCGAACGATCCTCCCACAACGAACACCAACTAGATGAAAGATGATGAGCGGAGAAGATGACTCTGATCAGTGCTTGGAGCAACCTTAAAGAATCCCTCACTAACTCCCCCTCACACGATCCTTTCTCTCTCTCCTAAACTCTCTCTCTCTAGGGTTTCTCTGAAAAGGAAAGTTGTAAAAGATTTCTCTTGTTCCAAGAAAAAGTTCTTTTATAGGAGGGCTTAAAATTTGCCCTAAATCTCAACTGGTCGGCCAAGATCGTCCAGGACGATCGATAGATCGTCCTGTACGATCCGTTCAAAATCAGTTGATTTAGCTTGGACGATCTGGCTCTTCTGGACGATCAGTAGAAAAAATTGATCATATCGTCCCGTACGATCCTACAATCGTCCGGGACGATTAGTGTAAATCGAGGAATATCATCCAGAAGATAGTTCGGGACATCCAGAGAAACTTGTGCTGGATGACCAAAGAATGACTTGATCGTCCAGGACGATAGGGACATCGTCTTGTATGATTAGTTCAAAATATGCCCAAATCGTCCTGTACACAGTTCTGGTCGTACAACTGTAATGCACTAGACGATCATGATCGTCCGGGCCGATCCTTCGATCGTCCGGGCCATATGATCAAATCAATCAAATATAAATTACTTTCCTTAATTACCAGATTAATTTAGGCATGATTGTACTGGATCATCTAGGATGATACACATATCATCCAGGAGGATCAGACAAAATACCTTAAAATAAAAACTTGCCTAACTTGATCTGGCGGCTGAAAATTTTTTATTTGAGCATATCGTCCTGTACGATCCAAAGATCGTCCAGGACGATCTGCTTAATCTGACGTACTTAACTTTGTCGCCCTAATTAGGGTTTCTATTTTTACTGGATCATCCAGGATGATGTGAATATTGTCCAGGATGATCTGAATAAAAAATAAACAGAAACTCTAACTCACTCAAGCTCTCCCCCTGAGTGTGTGTGTGCAAGGTTACTTAGCTGGGGGATCAGTTACATTACAATTGACTCAAGAAAAAGAAAAATAGTGCATTGGACACACTTGGACCTTATCTTGAGTTGGCTTGAGTAGCTCATGATCTTTTGTTCCTGAAACGGGTTAGCCAAGCAAAACACAACAGAGACATGTTTGTCATCATCAAAACTAGATTTGCAACACTTAAACCCTAAACCCTTAAGCCCTAAACCCAAAAACCCTAAAAAAACCCTAAACCCTAAGCCCTAAAACCCTAAAACCCTAAAAAATCCTAAACCCCAAACCCTAAAGCCCTAACCACTAAACACTAAACCCAAAACCCTAAATCCTAAACCATAAATACCTAATTAAAAACCCTAAATCCTAAACCCTACACCTTAAACGCTAAAACCTTAAACCCTCAACCCTAAACACTTAAAAAAACCATAAACCTTAAAAACCTTAAACCATAAACCCTAAACCGCACAATTTTAAACCCTAAACCCCTAAAAAAATTCCTAAATCCAAAACCGTAAAAAAACCCTAAGCCCAAACACCATAAAAAACCCTAAACCCTAAACACTAAAACCCTTGACCGTAAACCCTAAACCATAAAAATCCTAAAAAAAAACCTAAAATCCTAAGCCCCAAACCCTAAAAAACTAAAACCCTAAACCCTAAAACCCTAAACGCTAAACTCTAAACCCTAAACCCTAAACCCTAAGCCCTAAAACCCTAAATGCTAAACCCTAAACCCTAAATCTTAAACGCTAAAAATGAAAGTTCGATAGGGATGTTAAGCCCTAGTGAACTAGTCCTGAGGCTAACCAAGAGGGGGGGGTGAATTGGTTATTTAAAAATTTTACGAGCAACAGAAAAATCGTTTTGATACTTAGCAGCGGAAATAACTAAACATGAACGAAAAGATCAATCACAGATATTCACGCACGTAGCTAATATTAGAAAAGTAAAGTGCAGAACAGAATCAGAAAAGCAAACCAGATTTTATAGTGGTTTGGTCAACTTGACCTACGTCCACTCCCCGGAGCCTCCCCTCTGGGTATTGCACTAAACAAAAAGTGTCTCTCCTTTTGCACTCACAGTAAGGGGGAGAAGCCTGTACAAAACCTCCTTTTCACCACACGGTGAGGCAGAGAACCCGACCTCCTTTTGCTTCCACCTGATGCGGGCAGAGAACCCCGGATCTTCTTGCGAACGATCCTCCCACAACGAACACTGACTAGAAGAAAGACGACGAGCGAAGAAGATGACTCTGATCCGTGCTTGCAGCAACCTTAGTGAATCCCTCACTAACTCCCCCTCACAAGATCCTCTCTCTCTCTCTCCCAAACTCTCTCTCTCTCTAGGGTTTCTCTGAGAAGGAAAGTGGCAAAAGATTTTTCTTATTTCAAGAAAAAATTCTTTTATAGGAGGGCTAAATCTCAAATGGTCGGCCAAGATCCTCCAGGACAATCGGTAGATCGTCCTATATGATCAGTTCAAAATCAGCAGATTCAGCCTAGATGATCTGGCTCTTCTGGATGATCAGTTGAAAAAATTGATCATATCGTCCCGTACGATCCTACGATCGTCCGGGACGATTAGTGCAAAATGAGGAATATCGTCCAGAAGATAGTTCGGGTCGACCAGAGAAACTTGTACTGGACGACCAAAAAATTATTTGATCGTCCAGGACGATAAGGGTATCATCCTGTACGATTAGTTCAAAAAGTGCCAAAATCATCCTTAGCACAGTTCGGGTCGTACAGCTGAAATGCACTAGACGATCATGATCGTCCAGGACGATCCTGCGATCGTCCACGACGATATGATTGTATCAATTAATTATTAATTACTTTTCTTAATTACCAGACTAATTTAGGCATGATTATACTGAATCATCTAGGACGATACACGTATCGTCCGGGACGATCAGACCAAATAACTTAAAATAAAAACTTGCCTAACTTGATCTGGTGGCTGAGAATTTCTGATTTGAGCATATCGTCCCGTACGATCCAAAGATCATCCAGGATGATCTGATTAATTAGACTCTCTTAACTTGGTCACCCTAATTAGAGTTTTTGTTTTTACTAGATCACCCAGGACGATGTGGATATCGTCCACGATGATGTGGATATCGTCCAGGACGATCTAAACGAAAAATGAACAGAAACTCTAATTCACTCAAGCTCTCCCCCTTCGATGTGTGTATGTAAGGTTACTTAGCTAGGGGATCAGTTACATTACAATTGACTCAAGAAAAAAGAAAATAGTATATATGACACACTTGGACCCGATCTTGAGTTGGCTTGAGTGGCTTGTGATCCTTTGCACCTAAAACGGGTTAGCCAAGCAAAAACATAATAGAGACATGTTTGTCATCATCAAAACCAGATTTGCAATAATCTCCCCCTTTTTGATGATGGCAAATATATGTACAGTAGTTTGAAAAATAACTAGAAATTCGAAAGAAATTTTTTTTCCAAATTTTCATTTAACAATCAAACGAATACAGAAAATATAATACATAACAAAAATAGAAACGACTACAACTGACTCCCCCTTTTGACATCACAAAAAGGAGTAGGGTGAAACATAATAATGAAACATAAGTACAAAACATAAAAGAAAACAACTACGAAACAGAAAACTAGAACAGAGGTGGATCCTGATCGGAAGGAGGAGGTGGCGGAGGTGGGTTGAAGTAGTTGTGAGTGGCTCGAAAGTGGGCTCCAATCCAGGCAATGTCCTGGTCATGCTGTTGCTGCTACTGCGCAGCATAGGTAGTGAAATGCTGGATGTCCTCGGCGTGCCGCTGCTCCTGGGCAACCACATAGGAGTCGAATATGGCCTCCCACTGATCGAAGTGCTGCACCAGGTGGTCAAAGGGAGTGGCAATACGAAGGGGGGCAGGTGCCTCGGGTGCAGCAGGAACTGGAATAACCTCTTCCTCTTCCTCCTCAATATCCGGGGCGGGCTCCGGATGTAGTCGGGTGCTCTGTAGGATGTGGAATGAGTTATTTGTGAAGAAGGAAGGAGGGACATCAGGAGGGACAGGATACTGAAGGTCATATTTTGTTTCTAAGGCATAATGAATGAGATGAACTAAAGCTAGATTTGGGCGACGCCTGTGACTCGAATCTCTAAAAGTGGTGAGGTGTTTTATGTATCGGATAATAAGGTCAGAGGCATTAAACTCTGTACGGGCCATGATGTTGTATGTGGTCAAGGACAGTAACGGGGTGATGTGAATTTGATCCCCCACCTTTGGAATGACGGAGGAACGAAGGACATGCTGAATTGTCCGTGCGTCCTTAAGAAGTGAAGTGCAAGCGTTGTCATAATAGGGTGCATTTGTATTGCGAAGGAAGTGATTGGCGACACTCCAATCATAGTCAGGATAGGTGATAAGCGTGTGGAGTTTGTCGCCAGTGACAGAAAGGTTAAGAATATTATGAAAATCTTGGGCCGTTAGTTCCACGGGACGTTGATTGACGTATGAGCGAAGAGGGAATAGTCCGTGGAAATGCGCAAATTGGCAAAGAAAATTTGAAGGAGTTCAAGATTAAAAAGAAAGGCTAAGGTCAGGATGAAGGTGAGGGAGGTGTGTGCAAACATATCAAGAATAGGATAGGTGAGGGTGTGAGGATTTACTATTTTAGAATGCGTGATCCCCACATCACGATAGCACTCAAAAGCAGCCTGATCGGCTATATTTGGGAAGCGAGGATCAACATGTCCCCGAAAGGAACTCGCACCCTTTTGCCGCGAACATTTTTCACCAGCCTATAGGAATCAAAAGTGAAGTGAAGTAGAGGGAATTGGAAGAAAAAGTGTGGAAAATCCTTAAGAAAATGGCTATTTAAATAGAATTTGGCCTGATCGCCCGTACGATCGCGACATCGTCCAGGACGATAGGTGCAATTATTACGGCCTGGACGATTGGTCAAAAAAGTGATCCGATCGTCTAGGATGATCAGAGATTGTCCAGGACGATATGAAGAAAACAAAAAAATATGGAGGATGGAGATGACACATCAGGATCCCAAAAATACAATCACGAAATTAAAATAAAACAAAAATGAGTAAAACTCACAGCAAAAACACATAAAAGCACCATTTTTTTTATCAAGCTGCTCGAGTAAATCAGAATTTTTCCTTGATTTTAGATACAAAAACCAATAAGAAGACGATTGACAGTGCTGAAATCCAGAAAAAGTTAGAAAAATTCACTTTCGTAACTCCCACCTCGGGCACCTTATCAATGCAAATCTGTTCCAAACCAAACATCCAATTCAGAAGAAAAGAAATTTGATTCGAAAAGAGATCCTTTCAAGCCTCGTTCTAGAAAAATATCTGATATAATAGTGTTACAATGTAAAAAATCAGAAATCAAGAATTTCAAACACAAGCTTTTGAATGTATTAAGTGGCGCACGAATTTTTCTAAGACCTTTAACGATCTGAAAGGAACGAAAGCTTGGTTGGGCTCATTTTATACCTCTTTTTCAATTTATTTGGCGCTTTGCGCATCTTTTCATTTTTGATACACTTTGTGTATCTTTTAGTTGGCGATATTTCACATCTTTTCAGCTTTTAGCTCATTTTATGCCTCTTTTTTAATTGATTTAGTGTACTGCGCATCTTTTGTAAGTTTTCTTCTTTTCGTAATCGTTAACTAGTCTCAGCTGTGAAATTACCTTTCAGATATATGAGATGCTCTCCACAATAAGGAAGAGTATTTCACAAAATAAAAGCCAGACGTCATATGATAAGTGCAATCACTTGGTTTAGAAAATTAAAATAATGACTCAAGACATTGAAAATACTATTGATATGAGGTAGATTACTGTAGGAAGATTAAATAAATCTCTATTTCAAAAACTAAGATTTTAATTTTGAAGAGGATATTTATCCAAAAGAAATAATACACCAGCAAAGGAGTTGGAGTAAGAGAAATAATTATCTATGTTTCTTCCTTTTAACAGATTCAGTGGAGTCAATCACTGCTTACCAGCTCCCAAACAAAAATAAGGTAAAACTCCCAGTCAGAAATTCAGATTATCAGAAGTAGTGAGCAGTGATCAGACTTTGAAAAGCATAAAATAGTAAGTGCAAGATATGAATCAGTGAATAAAAAATAGGTAGAAAATCACATCGAAGTAAATGCTCAAATCAAACTAACAGCAAGGCTAAAATAGAAATTAGTAGAAGAAATAAAATCAACTGAAAGCAAATAATCAAACCAAAAACTAACTAACATAAAATATAATAACAATCAGAATAATCAAAAATCAGCAGTCATCAGAATCAAGCATTTATATAAATCACTCCTAATTTGATTCTCAAAATGCTTAATGAGTCAAAGGCCAGTGGTTTAGTGAATATGTCTGCCAGCTGATTTTTAGTTGCTACATGATGTAGTTCAATGTCCCCTTTTGTAACATGGTCCCTAATGAAGTGATACCTTATATCAGTGTGTTTTATCTTAGAATGTTGGATTAGATTCTTAGAGATATAGATGGCACTAGTATTATCACATAGAACAGAAATTGTGCCAACAGGTAAACCTAAATCCAAAACTTATTGCTTTAACCAAAGAACTTGGGCCACACAACTTCCTAAGGCAATGTACTCAGCTTCAGCAGTTGAAAGTGCAACTGAGTTCTATTTTCTACTGGACCAGGAGACTAAAGATTGTCCTATGAATTGACAAGTTCTAGAGGTGCTCTTTCTATCCACCCTACACCCCACAAAGTCAGAATCAGAATATCCAATGATCTCAAAAGAGGTGCTGTGCCTAGGATACCAGATTCCTAGGTTTGGGGTCCCTAAAATATATCTAAGAATTCTCTTAACAGCAGTCAGGTGAGACTCTTTAGGATCAGCCTAAAACCTAGCACAAAGATAGACACTAAATATAATATCAGGTCGGCTAGCAGTCAGGTACAACAGTGATTCTATTATTCCTCTATACTTCTTCTGATCAACAGATTTTCCACTTGAATCCTAATCTAACTGACCAGAGGAGCTCATGGGAGTATTGATTGGCTTGGCTTCATCCATTTCATATTTCTTTAAAATGTCCTTAGTATATTTATATAGATTGAGAAAGGTTCTATCATCTATTTGCCTTATGCTAAACCCCAAAAAGTAGGACAATTCTCCCATCATACTCATCTCAAACTCCTTACTCATGGTTTTAGAAAACTCATCACATAAGTATTTATCAGAAGATCCAAAAATTATATCATGAATATAGATCTGGACAATGAGTAAGTCATCCCCTATTCTCCTCAGAAAAAGGGTGGTGTCTACGCTCCCCTCAACAAACTCTCTTTCTAACAGAAATATGCTAAGCCTCTCATACTGAGCTCTGGGTGCCTGTTTCAATCCATATAGGGCCCTTTTTAATTTGTAAACATGATTTGGATATTGGAAACTCTCAAAACTTGGGAGTTGTTCTACAAACACATCCTCTTTTATTAACACATTTAAAAAGGCACTCTTGACATCCATTTGAAACAGCTTGAACCCCTTATAACAGGCAAAGGCTAGTAGCACTCTAATGGCTTCTAATCTAGCTACAGGGGCAAAAGTCTCCTCAAAATCAATCCCTTCTATCTGATTATACCCCTTAGCCACCAATCTTGCCTTATTTCTCACCACCAAACCAGAATCATTCATCTTATTCTTAAAGACCCACTTGGTTCGCACAATACTTTGATTTCTAGGTCTTTCTACTAACTCCCAAACATCATTCCTTACAAATTGATTCAATTCTTTCTGCATAGCTAAAATCCAAAATTCATCCGAAAGGGCTTGATTGATGTTGGTGGGTTCAGTCATTAAGATAAAGGCAAAATGGTTTACTTCCTTCCTAAGTCCATGCCTAGTCCTAACACCTTTAGAAGGGTCTCCTAAGATCAGTTCTTTAGGATGACTCGAAGAATATCTCCAATCTCTAGGCAGTGTTGTTTGAGGTTCTACCCTCTCCTCAAGATTTGCATTTCCAATCCCTTGGGTAATCTCCTCTACCTCGTCTTCTTCCTCAACTCTATTCACCTTAGGATCTGATTCATCAAACACAATATGGGTTGTCTCCTCCACCACCAAAGTCCTCTTATTGAACACCCTAAAAGATTTCCCCACACTAGAATAGCCTAAGAACACTCCTTCATCAGATTTAGGGTTAAAGTTTCCTAAGGGTGATTTCCCGTTGTGCAAAATGAAAACCTTACAGCCAAAGACATGGAGGTGGGACATGTTTGGAGTTCTACCCTTAATGACCTCATAAGGTGTCTTGTTCAGTTTTGATCTCACATTTACCCTATTCAGCACATAACAGGCAGTGTTCACCGCTTCAGCCCAAAAGTATTTCGGAAGTGAATACTCTGCAAGCATGGCTCTAGTGGCTTCCACTAAGGTCCTGTTCTTCCTTTCAGCTACCCCGTTCTGCTGAGTGGTCCTAGGAGCTAAAAAATTATGACTAATCCATTGCTCCTCACAAAAACTTCCAAATCTTTTATTTTCAAACTCCCCTCTGTGATCACTATGGATGGTAATAATCTCACATCCTAGCTTCTTATGAATCCAAGTAGAGAAGAATCTAAAGTCATCAAAAGGCTCAGATTTATGTGACAAAAATTTAACCCAAGTGAACCTCGAATAATCATCTACAATCACAAACCCATAGACTCTCCCCCCTAAGCTAGCAGTGCTAAGGGGTCTAAAGAGGTCCATGTTAAGAACTTCTAAAGGTTTAGAGGGGCTAATGTCCTTAACAGAGTGAAAAGAGGACCGGACTTTCTTCCCTAACTGACAGGCATCACACAGGTGATCCTTAGTGAACTTACGCTTGGGCACACCTCTAACTAAGTCTTTTTGGGTAACTCTCCTAAAGGTTTTCATACTAGCATGACACAATCTCCTATGCCATAACCAAGACTCGTCAGCAGCAATTTTTAAGCAAATTGAATTTTCAGATTTAATACAACTTACATCAAGCTTGTAGACGTTGTTGATCCTTTGCCCCTACAAAACAACTTTATCATTTAAGCTTAAAATGCATCTAGTGGGCAGGAATTTGATGTTGTATCCTTTGTCACAGAGTTGACTGATGCTCAGCAAGTTGTGTTTCAGTCCATCTACAAGCAAAATATTATCAATCATAAAATTCTTTGAATCACCAATTATACCTGAGCCTACCACCTTCTTGGTGGTGTTATCTCCAAGTGTAACCTTGCCACCAGCCCTGGCCTCCAGCAAAATGAACTGATTTGCATCTCCAGTCATGTGTCTAGAACATCCGTTGTCCAGGTACCATATGATCTCATGAGGTCTTATGTGAGAGCACACCTACAAAAATATCAAATGTCAGTCTTAGGAACCCAAACAGGAACCCAAACAGGTTTGGGTTCTTCTTATGAAAAGAAGAATGCAATGCATGCGTGCTGTGATGTGAAATAGGCAGTTTGGGTCTCCACACCCAATGTGTACTACCGTGAATAGTGCTGGTGTGGGAAATATGTCCTAACATGCCACATGAAAAACATCTAACACCAGGAAAAGGGTTAACTAATATATGTGGGTTACAGTGCCTCTTCCTAGATGTATATGAAACGTGCTTTGATGGACTTGCAACAGATTTTTTAGAAGGTGGCGGTGCATAAAACTCTTCTAAAGTAGGTGGCTTTTTGTTCTTTTCAAAAGCAGCAATTTTCACTCTTAAAAATTTGTTCTCCTTGTTAAGACTACCAATCTCACATGCCATATCTTTCAATTTCTTAAAGGCAGCTTCTAATTCAACATGCGATGTTTTTGATACATCATGCTCAACAATTAAATCAGAATGCTTTATATTCAGTTCATCAAACTCATCAAGTAAAGACATGTGATTGCTATCAATAGTTGAATGATCTTTAATCAAGACATCATGCTCTTTTTGCAAAGTTAAATAATCCAGTTTCAAACTAGCATGAGTTTTCTTAAGCTTCCTATACGATGAATGAATTTTTTCAGATACTTCAAATAATTGATCGTAAGTAAGCTCACATACCTCTTCCTGGTCTGACTGACCAGGGTGATCATCAGCCATCAGACACAAGTTTGTTTCCTCCTCTTCAGCTTCAGTCTCAGAAGAGTCGGATGTAGAGTCTGCCCAGAATGCCTTTGTATCCGCTTCTTATCCTTTCTGAACTTTGGTTTCTCCTCACCCTTCTCCTTTCTTGGGTGAGCCTTGAGTGTAGGACAATCCGCCTTTATGTGTCCAGGCTTCCTGCATTCAAAACAAACAGATTCAGATGAACCTTTAAAGTTTCTGCTGGTCTTACCTTTGTTCCACTTTTGAAAATTCTTATTCTTCTTCCTTAGAAAGCTCTTAAATTGCCTTGTGATTAAGGCAACATCATCGCTATCAGACCAGGAAGTGCTAGCATCTGAATCTTTGGCCTTTAGTGCCACTGTCTTCTCCTTCTTTCGTTCACCTGCATCAAGTTGTCTTTGGTTCACCCCTTGCTCATAAGCAATGACTGATCCAAGTAAGCTGTCAATGGAGTAAGTATTTAAATCTTTTGATTCTATGATCACAATAATCTTAGCATCGTATGAAGAAGGCAAACATCTAAGAATTATGTTCACTCTTTTATAATTAGTTAATTCTCTTCCTAGAGCATGCAAAGAGGTAACGATTTGAGTGAACCTTGTGTACATTTCTGAAATCGTCTCACTAGGTTTCATGGGAAACAGTTTGTAATCATGCAACAAGATGTTTAACCTAGACTGTTTGACTTCAGTTGTACCTTCATATGTTATACACAATCTATCCCAGAATTCTTTACCCGTTGTACAAGTAGAAACATGCATATAGTCTTCAGATTTTAAAGCATAAAAGAAACAGTTCAAACATTTGGCATTTAACTGTGCTAAATCACGATGATCAAACGTCCAATCTGCAAACGGGAGTTCAGTTTTAACATTGTTAATCAATCTAAAAGGTGGTTCGTATCCATCCTTAACTAACATCCACATGCGATAATCGATTGATTGAAGAAAGTAGACATGTGTGTTTTCTAAAAATCAAAAGGAATATTATCAAACAAAGGTGGTCTTGTAATAGAATAACCTTCAGTAGTATTACGATTGTCATAGTTAGCCATGGATCAAATTCAAAAGTTTTTAAACTTAAATTTTGAATCCGGCTCTGATACCACTTGAAAGTTCGATAGGGATGTTAAGCCCTAGTGAACTAGTCCCGAGGCTAACCAAGAGGGGTGGTGAATTGGTTATTTAAAAACCTTACGAGCAACAGGAAAATATTTTCGATACTTAGCAGCGGAAACAACTAAACAAAAACGAAAAGATCAATCACAGATATTCACCCACGCAGTTAATATTAGAAAAGTAAAGTGCAGAACAGAATCAAAAAAGCAAACCAGATTTTATAGTGGTTCGGTTAACTTGACCTACGTCCACTCCCCGGAGCCTCCCCTCTAGGTATTGCACTAAACAAAAAGTGTCTCTCCTTTTACTCCCACATCAAGGCAGAGAAGCCTGTACAAAACCCCCTTTTCACCACACGGTGAGGCAGAGAACCCGACCTCCTTTGGCTTCCACCTGAAGCGGGCAAAGAACCCCGGATCGTCTTGCGAACGATCCTCCCACAACGAACACTGACTAGACGAAAGACAACGAGCGGAGAAGACGACTTTGATCCGTGCTTGGAGCAACCTTAGTGAATCCCTCACTAACTCCCTCTCACAAGATCCTCTCTCTCTCTCCCAAACTCTCTCTCTTTCTAGGGTTTCTCTAGGAAGGAAAGTGGCAAAAGATTTTTCTTGTTTCAAGAAAAAGTTCTTTTATAGGAGGGCTTAAAATTTTCTCTAAATCTCAACTGGTCGGCCAATATCATCCAGGACGATCGGTAGATCATCCTGTACGATAAGTTCAAAATCAGCTGATTCAGCCTAGATGATCTGGCTCTTCTGGATGATCAGTTGAAAAAATTGATCATATCGTCCCGTACGATCCTGCGATCGTTCGGGATGATTAGTGCAAAATGAGGAATATCGTCCAGAGAAACTTGTGCTGGACGACCAAAAAATGGCTTGATCGTCCAGGCGATAAGGGTATCGTCCTGTACGACTAGTTCATATAGTGCCAAAATCATCCTGAGCACAGTTCGGGCCGTACAGCTGAAATGCACTTGACGATCATGATCGTTCTGGACGATCCTACGATCGTCCAGGACGATATGATCGTATCAATTAAATATTAATTACTTTTCTTAATTACCAGACTAATTTAGGCATGATTGTACTGAATCGTCGAGGACGATACACGTATCGTCCGGGACGATCAGACCAAATAACTTAAAATAAAAACTTGCCTAACTTGATCTAGCGGCTGAGAATTTCTGATTTGAGCATATCGTACCGTACGATCCAAAGATCGTCTAGGACGATCTGATTAATCAGACTCTCTTAACTTGGTCGCCCTAATTAGGATTTCTGTTTTTACTGGAACGTCCAGGACGACGTGGATACCGTTCAGGACGATCTGAACAAAGAAATGAACAGAAACCCAAATTCACTCAAGCTCTCCCCCTGAGTGTGTGTGTGCAAGGTTACTTAGCTAGGGGATCAGTTACATTACAATTAACTCAAGAAAAAAGAAAATATTACATTGGACACACTTGGACCCGATCTTGAGTTGGCTTGAGTGGCTCGTGATCCTTTGCACCTGAAACAGGTTAGCCAAGAAAAATAAAATAGAGACATGTTTGTCATCATCAAAACTAGATTTGCAACAAAAAACTCTTAAAAAAAACTCTAAAACCCTAAACCTTAAAAATCCACAAAAACCCTAAATCCTAAACCCTAAACACTAAAAAAACCCTAAACCCTAAACACTAAAAAAACCCTAAACCCTAAAAAACCCTAACCCCTAAACCCTAAACCCTAAACCCTAAAACCCTAAACAAGAAAACCCTAAAAAAAACCCTAAACCCTAAAAAAACCCTAAACCCTAAAATCCTAAAACCCTAAAGAATCCAAAACCTTAAACCCTAAAACCCTAACAACTAAACCCAAAACCCTAAACCCTAAACCCTAAAACCAAAAAAACCCTAAAGCCTAAATCCTTAAAAACCCTAAACCCTAAACCTTAAACCCTAAACCATAAACCCTAAACCCTAAACCCTAAAAACCTAAGCCCTAAACCTTAAACCCTAAACACTAAACCCTAAAAATAACCTTAAACCCTTTAAACCATAAAGCCTACACACTAAGCCATAAAACCATAAACGCTAAAGCCCTAAAAAAACCCTAAACCCCAAAACCCTAAAACCCTAAAAAACCCTAGACCTAAAACCCTAAACCCTAAACCCAAAGCCTTAAAACCCTAAATGCTAAACCCTAAACGCTAAACCCTAAAAACCCTAAAAATCCCTAAAAAATCCTAAACCCTAAACCCTAAACCTTAAAAATCCATAAAAACCATAAAACCAAAACCCTAAACTCTAAAAAAA
>CM034304.1:360919-468484 GCA_019925795.1 Dendrobium chrysotoxum
GGTTTAGGTTTTAGGGTTTATGGTTTATGGTTTAAGGTTTTTAGGGTTCTTTACGGTTTTTAGGGTTTAGGGTTTTAGGGATTAGGTTTTTAGGGTTTAGGTTTAGGGTTTATGGTTTTTAGGGTTTAGGGTTTACGGTTTAGGGTTTAGGTTTTTACGATTTAGGGTTTAGGGTCTAGGGTTTTAGGGTTTAGGGTTCGGGTTTAGGGCTTAGGGTTTAGGGTTTTTAGGTTTTAGTGTTTAGGGTTTAGGGTTTATGGTTTATGGTTTTTAGGGTTTAGTGTTTTTAGGGTTTAGGGTTTAGGATTTTTTTTAGTCTTTTTAGGGTTTAGGGTTTAGTGTTTAGGGTTTTTTACGGTTTTTTATGGTTTTTAGGGTTTGGGGTTTAGCGTTTAGGGCTTTAGGGGTTTTTATTATAAGATTTTTATGGTTTAGGGTTTAGGGTTTTTTTTGGTTGTAAGGGTTTAGGGTTTAAGGTTTTTAGGGTTTAGGGTTTTAGGATTTAGGGTTTCGGGTATAGAGCTTAGTGATTAAGGTTTAAGATTTTTAGTTTTTAGGTTTAGGGTTTAGGGTTTTAAGGTTTTTAGGGTTTAGGGTTTTGGGTTTATGGGATTTTTTTTTTGGTCTTTTTGGGGTTTAGGGTATAGTGTTTTGGGGTTTTTTAGGGTTTTTTATAGTTTTTAGGATTTAGTGTTTAGCGTTTATGGCTTTATGGGTTTTTCTTATAGAATTTTTATGGTTTAGGGTTTAGGGTTTTTTAGGTTGTAAGGGTTTATGGTTTATGGTTTTTAGGGTTTAGGATTTTTTAAAGGGTTTAGGGTTTAGGGTTTTAGGGTTTAAGGTTTAGGGTATTTAGGGTTTAGATTTTTGGATTTAGGGTTTCGGGTTTATAGCTTAGGGATTAGGGTTTAAGATTTTTAGGGTTTAAGGTTTAGGATTTAGGGTTTAGGGTTTTTAGGATTTAGGGTTTTTGAAAGTTCGATAGGGGTGTTAAGCCCTGATGAACTAGTCCCGAGCCTAACCAAGAGGAGGGGTGAATTGGTTATTTAAAAATTTGAGAGCAACAATGAAAATCTTTTCTATATTTTGCAGCGAAAATAAATAAAACAATCAAACAAAAAGATCAAACACAATTTCACCCAAGCAGTTAATCATAGAAAAATAAAAGTGCAGAAAGTAATCAGAATGAACACACAAGATTTTATAGTGGTTCGGTCTACTTGACCTACGTCCACTCCCCAGAGCCTCCCCTCTAGGTATTGCACAAATTCAAAGTGTGTCTCTCCTTTTGCTCCCACAGCAAGGCAGAGAAGCCTGTACAAGAACATCCTTTCCACCGACATGGGTGAGGCAGAGAACCCCGGACATTCTTGCGAACGATCCTCTCACAAAGAACACCCACACGACGAAACACGACAAGCCGAGATGATGACTCTGATCCTTGCTTGGAGCAACCTTCGTGAACCCCTCACAAACTCCCCCTCACAAGATCCTCTCTATCTCTCCCAAACTCTCTCTCTTTCTAGGGTTTCTCTGGAAAGGAAAGTGGCAAAAGTTTTTTCTTGTTGGAAGAAAAATATCTTTTATAGGAGGGCTCAAAATTTTCCCTAAATCTCAACTGGTCGGCCTAGATCCTCCAGGACGATCTATATATCGCCCAGTATGATCAGTTCAAAATCAGCTGTTTAAGCCTGGACGATCTGGCTCTTCTGGACGATCAGTGGAAAAAGTTGTTCTGATCGTCCCGTATAATTATGCGATCATCCGGGACGATTAGTGTAAATTCAGGAATATTGTCCAGAAGACAGTTCGGGTCGTCCCGAGCAAATTGTGCTGGACGACCAAAAAATGACTTGATCGTCTAGGACGATAAGGGTGTCATCCTGTACGATTCGTTCAAACAGTGCCAAAATCGTCCTAAGCACAGTTTGGGACATACAACTGAAACACACTAGACGAACATGATCGTCAAGGATGATCCTGCGATCGTCCAGGACGATATGATCGTATTAATCAAATATTAATTGCTTTCCTTAATTACCAGAATAATTTAGGCATGATTATACTGGATCGTCTAGGATGATACGCGTATCGTCCGGGACGATCAGACCAAATATCTTAAAATAAAAACTTGCCTAACTTGATCTGGCGGCTGAGAATTTCTGATTTGATCCTATCGTCCAGGACGATGTTAGGATCGTCTAGGACGATCTGCTTAATCAGACATATTTAACTTGGTCGCCCTAATTAGGATTTCTATTTTTACTTGATCGTCTAGGACGATGTGAATATCGTCCAGGACGATGTGAATATCGTCCAGGACGATCTGAATAAAAAATGAATAGAAACTCTAATTCACTCAAGCTCTCCTCTTGAGTGTGTGTGTGCAAGGTTACTTAGCTAGGGGATCAGTTACATTATAATTGACTCAAGAAAAATGAAAACAGTATATTTGGACACACTTGGACTCGATCTTGAGTTGGCTTGAGTTGCTCGTGATCTTTTGTACCTGAAACGGGTTAGCCAAGCAAAACATAATAGAAACATGTTTGTCATCATCAAAACCAGATTTACAACAATCTCCCCCTTTTTGATGATGGAAATTATATGTGCAGTAGTTTAAAACATAAAAGAACTAGGAGATCGAAAAATAATTTTTTTGTAATTTTTATTGAACAACCAGAGCAGTACAAGAAACACAAGTACAAAACATAACAAGAACAAAAACTACTACAACTGACTCCCCATTTTTGACATCACAAAATGGAGGAGGGCAAACAGAAACAACAGAACCATCAGGACGAACAAAATAGTGCAAACAAAACACAGAACCAACAGCTACAAAACATAATACTAAAATGGAGACGGATCCTGATCCGACGGAGGAGGTGGCTGTGGTGGGTTGAAGTAACTATGAATGGCTATAAAGTGGGCTTCAATCCAGGCAATATCCTGGTCATGCTGTTGTTGCTGTTAAGCAGTATAGTCAGTAAAGCGCTGTAGGTCCTCAGCGTGCCGCTGCTCCTGGGCAGCAACATAGCAGTCGAATCTGGCCTCCCACTGATCGAAGCACTACACCAGATGGTTAAAAGGAGAAGCGATGCGAAGGGGAGCAGGTGCATCTGGTGCAACGGAAACGGGAATAGCTTCTTCCCCTTTCTCCTCAACATCCGGGGCGGGCTCCAGATGTAGTCGGGTGCTGTGTAGGACATGAAATGAATTGTTTGTGAAGAAGGAAGGAGGGACAATTGGAGCTCCTGCATACTGCAGGTCATATTTGGTTTCTAAGGCACAGACAATGATATGCCCTAAGGCTAGATTGGGACAACGTTAATGACCCGGATCCCTAATAGTGGTGAGGTGCTCGATGTATCGGATAATAAGGTTAGTGGCATTAAAGTCCCGGTGAGCCAAGATATAATATGTGGTCAGAGAGAGTAGTGGGGTGATGTGAATTCGATCCCCAGCCTTTGGGATGACTGAGGAACGAAGGACGTTCTGAATGGTCCGTGCATCCTTAAGGAGAGAAGTGCAAGCATTATCGTGGTAAGGCGCATTCGTGTTTTAAAGAAAGTGATTAGCGACGCTCCAATCATAGTCAGGGTCAGTAATAAGAGTGTGGATTTTGTCGCCCATCACAGATAGCTGAAGGATGTTATGAAAGTCCTGGTAAGTGAGTTCGACGGGAAGTTGATTCACGTATGATCAGAGGGTCGAATAATCAGCAGAAATGTGCAGATTTGTGAAAAAAACTTGAAGAAGTTCAATGCTAAATGGAAAGGCGAGAGTACGGATGAAAGTGAGGGAGGTGTGCGCAAAAAGATCAAGAACAGGATAAGTAAGGGTGTGGGGATTTACCATTTTTGATTGTGTGATTCCCACCTCACGATAGCGCTCGAAGGCAGCCTGATTGGCTACATTGGGGAAGCCAGGATCAACATGTCCCCGGGAGGAACTCGCACCCTTTTTCCTGGAATGCTTCCCGCCAGCCACTAGAAAGCTCAAGTGAGGGAGAGTGGAAGGAGAAGTGTGGAAAAACCTGAAGAAATCGGCTATTTAAATAGAACTTGGTCGGATCATACATTATGATCGTGAGATCGTCCAGGAAGATATGTACATTTATGACGGCCAGAATGATTGGTCAAAAAGGCGGTCCGATCATCCAGGATGATCGAAGATCGTCCAGGATGATTAGACACAGGCCATTATCCTGAGGAGTCAGGCTGGACGACTGTTGATGAAAAGTATCATCTAGGATGATTAGGTGGATCGTCGCGGATGATGTGCAATAAGTGTGACGGACGGGACGAATTTGAATCGTCGAGCTGCTTATAAGTGGATCATCCAGGACGATGAGGTAGATCGTCCAGGACGATGACCAATAATTGGGTCAATCTCAACCATTTCATAAGATCAGGAAAATATGGAACATATAATCCAGGATGATGTAGGTATCGTCCAGGACGATCAACAATAATTGGAGTTTCTTAGCAGCATGATCAGAGTGGGGACGATTTTGAAATGATCGTCCAGGATGATGTTTGGACCATCTAGGATGAAGAAGATCATCCAGGACGATGTTGGGATCGTCTAGGATGATGTGAAGAAAATAGAAAAAGATGGAGGATGGAGATGATAGATTAGGATCCCAAAAACACAACCAGTAAAATAAAAAAATAAAACAAAAATGAATAAAACTCAAAGCGAGAACACATAAAAGTAACGATTTTTTTTTGATCAGTCTGCTCTAGTAAAATAGAATTCTCCCTTGATTTTAAATCCAAAAGCAAATAAGAAGACTATTGATAGCACTGAAATCGAGAAAAGGTTGGAAAAATCGACTTTCGTAACTCTCACATCGGGCACCTTATAGACGCAAATCTCTTTCAAAACAAAAATCCAGTTCAAAAGAAAAGAAATAAGATTCAAAAAGAGATCCTTTCAAACCTCGTTCCAGAAAAATATCTGATATAATAGTGTTACAAAGCAATAATTCAGAAATCAGGATTTTCAAACACAAGCTTTCGAAAATATTAAGTGGCGCACGGATTTTTCTAAAACATTTAACGATCAGAAAGTGAAGAAAGCTTGGTTGGGCTCATTTTGTGCCTCTTTTTCAATTTATTTGGCGCTTTGCGCATCTTTTCATTTTTGATACACTTTGTGTATCTTTTAATTGGCGATATTTCGCATCTTTTCAGCTTTGGGCTCATTTTTTGCCTCTTTTTTAATTGATTTGGCGTACTGCGCATCTTTTGTAAGCTTTCTTCTTTTCATAACCGTTAAAGAGTCTCAGCTGTGAAATTATCTTCTAGACATAGGAGACATTCTCCATAATAAGGAAGAGCAATTCGTAAAATAAAAGCCATATGACGTATGATAAGTGCAATCACTTGGTTTATAAAATCATAATAATGACTCAAGACTTTGAAAATACTATTCATATGAGGTAGATTACTGTAGGAAGATAAAACATATCTCTATTTCAAACACTAATATTTTAATTTTGAAGAAGATTCTTATCCAAAAGAAATAATACACCAGTAAAGGAGTTAGAGAAGGAGAAACAATCATCAATGTTTCTTCCTTTTAATAGATCCAGTGGAATCAATCACTGCTTACTAGCTTCCAAATAAAAATAAGGTAAAACTCTCAGTCAGAAATTCAGTTTATCAGAAGTAGTGAGCAGTGATCGAATTTTGAAAAACATAAGATAGTAAAAAAATTATGAACCAATGAATAAAAATAGGTAGAAAATCACTTCAAAGTAAATACTCAAATCAAACTAACAACAAGGCTAACATAGAAATCAGCAAAAGAAGAAAAAATAAAAACAACTGAAAGCAAATAATCAAATCAAAAAACTAACTAACAGAAACAGAATAAAAATAAAAAAAATCAGAAATCAGCAGTCATCAGAATCAAGCATTTATATCAATCACTCCTAATCTGGTTCTCAAAATACTGAATGAGTCAAAGGCCAGTGGTTTAGTGAATATGTCAGCCAGCTGATTTTCAGTTGCTACATGATGAAGCTCAATGTCCCCTTTCGTAACATGGTCCCTAATAAAGTGATGCCTTATATCAATGTGTTTGGTTATAGAATGTTGGATTGGATTCTTAGAGATGCACATGACACTAGTATTATCACACAGAACAGAAATTATGCCCACAGGTAATCCTAAATCCAAAACTTGTTACTTCAACCAAAGAACTTGGGCCACACAACTTCCTAAGGCAATGTACTCAGCTTCAGCAGTGGAAAGTGCAACTGAGTTCTATTTTCTACTGGACCAGGAGACTAAAGACTGTCCTATGAATTAAAAAGTTCCAAAAATACTCTTTCTATCCACCCTACACCCTGTAAAGTTAGAATCAGAATATCCAATAATCTCAAAAGAGGTGCTGTGCATAGGGTACCAGATTCTTAGGTTTGGGGTTCCTAAAAGATATATAAGAATTCTCTTAACAGCATTTAGGTGGGACTCTTTAGGATCAACCTGAAACCTAACACAAAGATAAACAGTAAACATGATATCTGGTCGGCTAGCAGTTAGGTAAAGCAGTGATCTAATTATTCATCTATACTTCTTCTGATCAATAAATTTTCCACTTGAATCCTTATCTAACTGAACAGAGGAGCTCATGGGAGTATTGATTGGCTTAGCTTTGTCCAATTCATATTTCTTCAAAATATCCTTAGTGTATTTAGATTGATTTAGAAAGGTTCTATCATCTATTTGCCTTAGGCTAAACCCCAAAAAGTAGGACAATTCTCGTATCATACTTATCTCAAACTCCTTACTCATTATTTTAGAAAACTCATCACATAAATATTTATCAGAAGATCCAAAAATAATATCATTAATATAGATCTGGACAATGAGTAAGTCATCCCCCATTCTCCTCAGAAAAAGGGTGGTGTCTATGCTCCCCTTAACAAACTCTCTTTCTAACAGGAATGTGCTAAGCCTCTCATACCAAGCTCTGGGTGCCTGTTTCAATCCACATAAGGCGTTTTTTAATTTGTAAATATGATTTGGATATTTGGAACTCTCAAAACCTGGGGGTTGTTCTATAAAAACATCCTCTTTTATTACCCCATTTAAAAAGGCGCTCTTAACATCCATTTGAAACAGCTTAAATCACTTATAATAGGCAAAGGCTAGTAGCACACTAATGGCTTCCAACCTAGCTACAGGGACAAAAGTCTCCTCAAAATTAATCCCTTCGATCTGATTATACCCCTTAGCCACCAATCTTACCTTTTTCCTAACCACCACACCAGAATCATTCATCTTATTCTTAAAGACCCACTTGGTTCCCATAATACTTTGATTTTTAGGTCTTTCTATTAACTCCCAAACATCATTCCTTATAAATTGATTCAATTCTTCTTATAAAGCCCAGATCCAAAACTCATCCGAAAGGGCTTGATTGATGTTGGTGGGTTCAGTCATTAAAATAAAGGTAGAGTAGTTTACTTCCTTCCTAAGTCCATGCCTAGTCCTAACACCTTCAGAAGGGTCTCCTAAGATCAATTCTTTAGGATGACTTGAAGACTATCTCTAATCTCTAGGTAGTGTGGTTTGAGGTTCTACCCTTTCCTCCAGATTTGTATTTCTAACCCCTTGGGTAATCTCCTCTACCTCTTCTTCTTCCTCAACTCTAGTCACCTTAGGATCAGATTCATCGAACAGCACATGAGTTGTCTCTTCCACCACCAAAGTTCTCTTATTAAACACCCTAAAGGATTTCCATATACTAGAATAGCCTAAGAACACTCCTTCATCAGATTTGGGGTCAAACTTTCCTAAGGATGATTTCCTGTTGTTCAGAATGAAAACCTTACAGCCAAAGACATGGAGGTGGGACAGGTTTGGAGTTCTACCTTTAATGATCTCATAAGGTGTTTTGTTCAGCTTTGATCTAACATTCACCCTATTAAGCATATAACAGGCAGTGTTCACTGCTTCAGCCGAGAAGCATTTTAGAAGTGAATACTCAGCCACCATGGCTCTAGCGGCTTCCACTAAGGTCCTGTTCTTCCTTTCAGCTACCCCGTTCCGCTGAGGGGTCCTAGGAGCTGAAAAATTGTGACTAATCCCTTGGTCCTCATAGAAACTTCCAAACTTCACATTTTTAAACTATTCACCATGATCACTATAAATAGTCAAGATCTCACAACCTAACTTCCTCTGAATCCAAGTGGAGAAGGACTTAAACTCATCAAATGACTCAGATTTGTGGGACACAAATTTAATCCAAGTGAACCTCGAGTAGTCATCTACAATCACAAACCCATAGACTTTCCCCCCTAAGCTGACAGTGCTAATGGGACCAAAGAGATCCATGTGAAGGACTTCTAAAGGTCCAGAGGTACTAATGTCCTTAATAGAGTGAAAGGAGGATTGGACTTGCTTCCTTAACTGACAGACATCACACAGGTGGTCCTTACTGAACTTAAGCTTGGGCACACCTCTAACTAAGTCCTTTTGGGTGACTCTCCTGAGGGTTTTCATATTGACATGACATAATATCCTATGCCACAACCAAGACTCATCAGTAGTAGTTTTTAAGCAAATTGAATTTTCATCTTTAATGCAACTTACATCCAGCTTGTAGACATTATTGATCATTTGTCCCTGCAAAACAATTTTATAATTTAAGCTTAAAATACAGCTAGTGGATAGGAATTTGATGTTGTATCCTTTGTCACAGAGTTGACTGATGCTCAGCAAGTTGTGTTTTAGTCCATCTACAAGCAAAACATTGTGAATCATAAAATTCTTTGAATCACCAATTATACCTGAATCTACCACCTTCCTGGTGGTGTTATCTCCAAGTGTAACCTTACCTCCAGCCCTGGCCTCCAGCAAAATGAACTGATTTACATCTCCAGTCATGTATCTAGAACATCCGCTGTCCAGGTACCACATGCTCTCATGAGGTTTTGTGTGAGAGCACACCTACAAAATCATCAAACTTCAGATTTAGGAACCCAAACAGGTTTCTGTTCCTTCTTATGAAAGGAATAATGCAATGCATGTGTGTTGTGCTGTGAAACAGGCAGTTTGGGCCTCCACACCCAATGTGTACTACGGTGAACAGTACAGGTGTGGGAAATGTGTCCTAACATGCCACAGGAAAAACATCTAACACCAGGAAAAAGATTAACTAAGCGTCGTGAGTGATAGTACCTCTTCCTAGATGTGTATGAAACATGCTTTGATGAATTTGCAATAGATTTTTCAAAAGGTGGAGCTGCATAAAACTGTGCAAAAGTAGGAGGTGTTTGGTTTTTCTCAAAAGTACTGATTTTAACTTTCAAAAATTCATTTTTTTTATTTAAACTCATAATTTCAAATTTCAAAGCACCATTGCTACTCTCCACTTCACATGCCATATTATCTAATTCCTTAAAAGCTCTTTCTAAATCAACAAGAGTGGTTTTCAATGAATCATGCTCAGTAACAAAATCAGAATATTTTTTGTTCAATTCATCAAATTCATCAAGTAAAGACATGTGATTGCAATCAACAATGGAATGATCCTTAATCAGAACATCATGCTCTTTTTGTAAAGTCAAATAATCTAATTTCAAGCTAGCATGGGTTTTCTTAAGCTTCCTATACAATGTATGAATTTTTTCAAATATTTTAAATAATTGATCGTAAGTAAGTTCACATACCTCTTCCTGGTCAGACTGACCAGGGTGATTATCAGCCATCAGACACAAGTTTGTTTCCTTTTCTTTAGCTTCAGTCTCAGAAGAGTCGAATATAGGATCTGCCCAGAATGCCTTCTAAATCCGCTTCTTGTTTTTCCTGAACTTGTGTTTCTCCTCACCCTTCTCCTTGCTTAGGTGAGCTTTAAGTGTAGGATAATCAGCCTTAATGTGTCCAGGCTTCCTGCATTCAAACCAGATAGTGTCAAATGAACCCTTAAAATTTTTGCTGGACTTACCCTTGTTCCACTTCTAAAAATTCTTATGTTTCTACCTTAGAAAGCTTTTGAATTGCCTAGTGATCAAGGCAATGTCATCGCTATTAGACCCGGAAGAACTGGTATCACTCTTGTTGGCCTTCAGTGCAACTGTTTTCTCCTTCTTCTTCTCACCTGCATCAAGCTATCTTTGGTTCACCCCTTACTCGTAAGCAATGAGTGATCCAAGTAAGCTATCAATAGAGTAAGTATTTAAGTCTTTAGATTCAGTGATTGCAGTTATCTTAGCATCATAAGAAGAAGGTAAACATCTATGTTTTTTTTACTCTTTCGTAGTTTGTAAGTTCTCTACCTAAGGCATGCAAAGAAGTGACTATTTGAGTGAATCTCATATACATTTCAGAAATGGTTTCAGTAGGTTTCACGCAAAACAGTTCATAGTCCTAAAGCAAAATATTTAACCTAGACTGTTTGACTTCAGTTGTACCCTCGTAAGTGATGCATAATCTATCCTAAATCTCTTTACCAATCGTACAAGTAGAGACACGCATATAATCTTCAGATTTTAAAGAACAAAAAAAATAATTCAAATATTTGGCATTCAATTGTGCTAAGTCACGATCATCAAAAGTCCAATCAGTAAAGGGAAGTTCAGTTTTAACATTATTAACCATCCTAAAAAGTGGTTCGTATCCATCCTTAACCAGCATCCACATACGATAATCAATTGATTGTAGAAAAATTGACATGCGAGTTTTCTAAAAATTAAAAGGAATGTTATCAAATAATGGCGGTCATGTAATTGAATAACATTCAGCAGTATTACGATTACCAAAGTTAGCCATAAATCAAATTCAAAAGTTTTTAAACTTAAATTTTGAATCCTGCTCTGATACCACTTGAAAGTTCGATAGGGATGTTAAGCCCTGATAAACTAATCCCGAGGCTAACCAAGAGGGGAGGTGAATTGGTTATTTAAAAATTTGAGAGTAACAATGAAAATCTTTTCTATGATTTGTAACGGAAATAAATAAAATAATCAAACAAAAAGTTCAAACACAATTTCACCCAAGTAGTTAATCACAAAAAAATAAAAGTGCAGAAAGTAATCAGAATGAACACACCAGATTTTATAGTGGTTCGGTCAACTTGACCTACGTCCACTCCCCGGGGCGTCCCCTCCGGGTATTGCACTAACTCAAAGTGTCTCTCCTTTTGCTCCCATAGCAAGGAAGAGAAGCCTGTACAAGAATCTCCTTTCCACCGACACGGTGAGGCAGAGAACCCAACCTCCTTTTGCTTCCTCTTGAAGCAGGCAGAGAACCTCAGACTCCTTTCGCTTCCTTCTGAAGCGGGCAGAGAACCTCGGACCTTCTTGCGAATGATCCTCTTAAAAAGAATACCCACACAACGAAAGACGACGAGCGGAGAAGACGACTCTGATCCTTTCTTGGAGTAACCTTTGTGAACCCCTCATGAACTCCCCCTCATAAGATCCTCTCTCTCTCTCTCGCAAACTCTCTCTCTCTAGGATTTCTCTGGAAAGGAAAGTGGTAAAAGATTTTCTTATTAGAAGAAAAATATCTTTTATAGGAGGGCTCAAAATTTTCCCTAAATCTCAACTGGTCAGCCTAGATCATCCAGAATGATCTATATATCATCCTGTACGATCAGTTCAACATCAGCTGTTTCAGCCTGGACGATCTGGCTCTTCTGGACGATCAGTGGAAAAAGTTATTCTGATCGTCCTGTACGATTCTGCCATCGTCCGGGATGATTAGTGTAAATTCAGGAATATCATCCAGAAGACAGTTCAGGTAGTCCAGAGCAAATTGTGCTGTACGACCAAAAAATGACTTGATCGTCTAGGACGATAAGGGTATCATCCTATACGGTTAGTTCAAAAAGTGCCAAAATCATCCTGAGTACTGTTGGGGACATACAACTGAAACACACAAGACAAACATGATCGTCCAGGATGATCTTGCAATCATCCAGGATGATATGATCGTATCAAATAAATATTAACTGCTTTACTTAATTACTAGATTAATTTAGGCATGATTGTACTGGATCGTCTAGGATGATATGCGTAACGTCTGAGACGATCAGACCAAATATCTTAAAATAAAAACTTGCCTAACTTGATCTGGCGGCTGAGAATTTCTAATTTGAGCCTATCATTCTAGACGATGTTGAGATCATCCAGGACGATCTGCTTAATCAGACACCTTTAACTTGGTCACCCTAATTAGGGTTTCTATTTTTACTTGATCGTCCAGGATGATATGAATATCATCTAGGATGATCTAAACAAAAAAAGAACAGAAACTCTAATTCACTCAAGCTCTCCCCATGAGTGTGTGTGTGCAAGGTTACTTAGCTAGGGGATCAGTTATTGTTGCAAATCTGGTTTTGATGATGACAAACATGTTTCCAGTGTGTTTTGCTTGGCTAATCTGTTTCAGGCACAAAAGACCACGAGCCACTCAAGCCAACTCAAGATCGGGTCCAAGTGTGTCAAATGTATAATTTTTCTTTTTATTGAGTCAATTGTAACGTAACTGATTCCCTAGCTAAGTAACCTTGCACACACACACTCAGGGAGAGAGATTGAGTGAATTAGAGTTTCTGTTAAAAATTTGTTCAGATCATCCTGGACGATATACACATCGTCCTGGACGATCCAGTTAAAATAGAAACCCTAATTAGGGCGACTAAGTTAAGAGGGTCTGATTGAGCCGATCGTCCTGGATGATCTACGGATCGTACCGGACGATATTCCCAATTCAGAAATTCTCAGCCGCCAGATCAAGTTAGGTAAGTTCTTATTTTTAGATACTTGGTCTGATCATCCCGGACGATACGTGTATCATCCCGGACGATCCAGTACAATTATGCCTAATTTAATCTGGTAATTAAGGAAAGCAATTAATTTTTGGTTGATACGATCATATCGTCCTGGACGATCGCAGGATCGTCCCGGACGATCTTGATTGTCTAGTGCATTTAAGCTGTATGTCCAGAACTATGTAAAGGACGATTTGGGGCCTTTTTGAACTAATCGTACCGGACGATGACCCTATCGTTCGGGACGATCAAGTCATTTTTGGGTCGTCCAGCACAGATTTCTCTGGACGACCCGAACTGTCTTCTGGACGATTTCCGTCAATTTGAACTAATCGTCCCGGACGATCGCAGGATCGTACGGGACGATATGAACAATTTTTTCTACTGATCGTCCAGAAGAGCCAGATCGTCCAGGCTAAAATAGCTGAATTTGAACTGATCGTACAGGACGATCGGGACGATCTTGGCCTACCAGTTGAGATTTAGGGCAAATTTTAAGCCCTCCTTTAAAAGAACTTTTTCCAATTTTTGGAAAAATCTTTTGCTGCCTTCCTTCCCTGAGAAACCCTAGAGAGAGAGAGAGTTGGGAGAGAGAGAGAAGATCTTATGAGGGGGAGTTAGTGAGGGATTCACTAAGGTTGCTCCGAGCACGGATCAGAGTCGTCTTCTCCGCTCGTCGTCTTTCGTCTAGTCAGTGTTCGTCGTGGGAGGATCGTTCGCAAGAAGATCTGGGTTCTCTGCCCGCTTCAGGTGGAAGCGAAAGGAGTTCGTAGGTTCTCTGCCTGCTTCAGGAGGAAGCGAAAGGAGTTCAAAGGTTCTCTGCCTCCTTCAGGAGGAAGCGAAAGGAGGTCGGGTTCTCTGCCTCACCGTGTGGTGAAAAGGAGATTTTTGTACAGGCTTCTCCGCCTTGCTGTGGGAGCAAAAGGAGAGACACTTCTGTTTAGTGCAATACCCGGAGGGGAGGCTCCGGGGAGTGGACGTAGGTCAAGTTGACCGAACCACTATAAAATCTGGTTTGCTTTTCTGATTCAATTCTGCACTTTAATTTTTCTTGATATTAACTACTTGGGTGAATATCTGTGGTTGATCTTTTTATCGTTATTTTAATTCGTTTCCGCTGCACGTTATAAAAAGATTTTTCATAGTTATCGTGAAATTTTTAAATAACCAATTCACCCCCCCTCTTGGTTAGCCTCGGGACAAGTTCACTAGGGCTTAACATCCCTATCGAACTTTCAAGTGGTATCAGAGCTGGATTCAAAATTTAAGTTTAAAAACTTTTGAATTTGATCCATGGCTAACTGTAATAATCGTAATACTACTGAAGGATATTCTATTACAAGACCACCGTTGTTTGACAATATTCCTTTTGATTTTTGGAAAACACGCATGTTTACTTTTCTACAGTCTATTGATTATCGCATGTGGATGTTAGTTAAGGACGGATACGAACCACCTTTTAGACTGATTAACAATGTGAAAACTGAACTGCCTTTTACTGATTGGACATTTGATGATCGCGATTTAGCACAGTTAAATGCAAAATGCTTGAACTGTTTCTTTTGTGCTTTAAAATCCGAAGACTATATGCGTGTTTCTACTTGTACAACGGGAAAGGAAATCTGGGATAGATTATGCATAACATACGAAGGTACAACTGAAGTCAAACAGTCTAGGTTAAACATCTTGCTACATGATTACCAACTTTTTCGCATGAAACCTAGTGAGACTATTTCAGAAATGTACACAAGGTTCACTCAGATTGTTACCTCTCTGCATGTTCTAGGTAGAGAACTTACTAACTACGAAAGAGTGAATAAAATTCTAAGATGTTTGCTTGCTTCTTATGATGCTAAGATTACTTCTATTACTGAATCTAAAGATTTAAACACTTACTCTATTGACAGCTTACTTGGATCACTTATTGATTACGAGCAAGTGGTGAACCAAAGGCAACTTGATGCAGGTGATCGCAAGAAAGAGAAGACAGTGGCACTAAAGGCCAAGGATTCAGATGCTAGCTCTTCTGGGTCTGATAGCGATGATGTTGCCTTAATCACAAGGCAATTCAAAAGCTTTCTAAGGAAGAAATATAAGAACTATCAGAAGTGGAACAAGGGTAAGTCCAATAAAAATTATAAGAGTTCATCTGAATCTGTTTTTTTTGAATGCAGGAAGCCTGGACACATAAAGACTGATTGTCCAACACTTAAAGCTCACCCAAGCAAGGAGAAGGGTGAGGAGAAACCAAAGTTCAGAAAGGACAAGAAGCGGATTCAGAAGGCGTTCTGGGCAGACTCTGCATCCGACTCTTCTGAGACTGAAGCTGAAGAGGAGGAAACAAACTTGTGTCTTATGGCTGATGATCACCCTGGTCAGTCGGATCAGGAAGAGGTATGTGAGCTTACCTACGATCAATTATTTAAAGTTTCTGAAAGAATTCATACATCGTATAGGAAACTTAAGAAAACTCATGCTAGTTTGAAATTAGATTACTTAACATTGCAAAAAGAGCATGATTCTGTAGTTAAAGATTATTCCACACTTGATTCAAATCACATGTCTTTGCTTGATGAATTCGATGAGTTGAATAAAAAATATTCTGATTTAGTTTCTGAGCATGATTCATTGAAAACTACGCATGTGGACTTATAAAGAGCTTTTAAAGAATTAGATACAATGGCATGTGAAGTAGAAAGTAGCAAGGGAACCTTGAAATTTGAAATTGCAAGTTTAAAGAAAGAAAATGAGTTTTTGAAAGTAAAGATCAGTGCTTTTGAAAAGAATAAAACACCGCCTACTTTTGAATAGTTTTATGCACCGCCACTTTTTGAAAAATCTGTTGTAAGTTCTTCAAAGCATGTTTCATATACATCTAGGAAGAGGCATTATCATCCACGTAGATTAGTTAACCCTTTTCCTGGTGTTAGATGTTTTTCATGTGGCATGTTAGGATATATTTCTCACACCTGCACTGTTCACCGTAGTACACATTGGGTGTGGAAACCCAAACTGCCTGTTTCACAGTACAGCACGCATGCATTGCATTCTTCTTTTCATAAGAAGGAACCCAAACCTGTTTGGGTTCCTAAGACTGATGTTTGATACTTTTGTAGGTGTGCTCTCACACAAGACCTCGTGAGAGCATGTGGTACCTGGACAGTGGATGTTCTAGACATATGACTGGAGATGTAAATCAGTTCATTTCGCTGGAGGCCAGAGCTTGAGGCAAGGTTACACTTGGAGATAACACCACTAGGAAGGTGGTAGGCACAGGTATAATTTGTGATTCAAAGAACTTTATGATTGATAATGTTTTGCTTGTAGATGGACTGAAACACAACCTACTGAGCTTCAGTCAACTCTGTGACAAGGGATACAGCATCAAATTCCTGCCCACTGGCTGTATTTTAAGCTTAAATGGTGAAGTTGTTTTGCAGGTGCAAAGGATCAACAACGTCTACAAGCTGGATGTAAGTAGCATTAAATTTGATAATTCAATTTGCTTAAAAACTGCTGCTGATGAGTCTTGGTTATGGCATAGGAGATTGTGTCATGCCAGTATGAAAACCCTTAGGAGAGTCACCCAAAAGGACTTAGTTAGAGGTGTGCCCAAGCTTAAGTTCACTAAGGATCACCTGTGTGATGCCTGTCAGTTGGGGAAGCAAGTTCAGTCCTCTTTTCACTCTGTTAAGGACATTAGCACCTCTAGACCTTTAGAAGTTCTTCACATGGACCTCTTTGGACCCCTTAACACTGCCAGCTTAGGGGGGAGAGTTTATGGTTTTGTGATTGTAGATGATTATTCGAGGTTCACTTGGATTAAGTTTTTGTCACATAAATCTGAGTCATTTGATGAGTTTAGATCCTTCTCTACTTGGATTCAGAAGAAGTTAGGATGTGAGATTATTACCATCCATAGTGATCACGGAGGGGAGTTTGAAAATGAAAGATTTGGAAGTTTTTGTGAGGATCATGGGATTAGTCACAATTTTTCAGCTCCTAGGACCCCTTAGCAGAACGGGGTAGCTGAAAGGAAGAACAGGACCTTAGTGGAAGCCGCTAGAGCCATGCTTGCCGAGTATTCACTTCCAAAATACTTTTGGGCTGAAGCGGTGAACACTGCCTGTTATGTGCTGAATAGGGTGAATGTGAGAGTCAAACTGAGCAAGACACCTTATGAGATCATTAAGGGTAGAACTCCAAGTCTGTCCCACCTCCATGTCTTTGGCTGTAAGGTTTTCATTCTGAACAACGGGAAGTCACCCTTAGGAAAATTTGACCCCAAATCTGATGAAGGAGTGTTCTTAGGATATTCAAGTGTGGGGAAATCCTTTACGGTGTTTAATTGGAGGACTTTGGTGGTGGAAGAAATAACCCATGTAGTGTTCGATGAATCTGAACCTAAGGAGTCTAGATCTGAAGTAGAAGATGAAGAGATTATTGAGGTTACCCAAGGAGTTAGAAATACAAATTTGGAGGAAAGGGTAGAACCTCAAACAGAGTTGCCTAGAGATTGGAGATATTCTTCAAGTCATCCTAAAGAACTGATCTTAGGAGACCCTTCTGAAGGTGTTAGGACTAGGCATGGACTTAGGAAGGAAGTAAACCATTCTGCCTTTATCTCAATGACTGAACCCACCAACATCAATCAAGCCCTGTCGGATGAATTTTGGATTTTTGCTATGCAGGAAGAATTAAATCAATTTGTAAGGAATGATATTTGGGAGTTAGTAGAAAGACCTAAAAATCAAAGTATTGTGGGAACCAAGTGGGTCTTTAAGAATAAGATGAATGATTCTGGTGTGGTGGTGAGAAATAAGGCAAGATTGGTGGCTAAGGGTATAATCAGATAGAAGGGATTGATTTTGAGGAGACTTTTGCCCTTGTAGCTAGATTGGAAGCCATTAGAGTGCTACTAGCCTTTGCCTGTTATAAGGGATTTAAGCTGTTTCAAATGGATGTTAAGAGTGCCTTTTTAAATGGGGTAATTAAAGAAGATGTTTTCGTAGAACAACCCCCAGGTTTTGAGAGTTCCCAATATCCAAATCATGTTTATAAATTAAAAAAGGCCTTATATGGATTGAAACAAACACCCAGAGCTTGGTATGAGAGGCTTAGCACATTCCTGTTAGAAAGAGAGTTTGTTAAGGGGAGCGTAGACACCACCCTTTTTCTGAGGAGATTAGGAGATGACTTACTCATTGTCCAGATCTATGTTGATCATATAATTTTTGAATCTTCTGATAAATACTTATGTGAGGAGTTTTTTAAAACAATGAGTAAAGAGTTTGAGATGAGTATGATGGGAGAATTGTCCTACTTTTTGGGGTTTAGCATAAGGCAAACGGATGATGGAACCTTTCTCAATCAATCAAAATACACTAAGGACATTTTAAAGAAATATGAAATGGACAAAGCCAAGCCAATCAATACTCCCATGCCCTCCTCAGTTCAGTTAGATAAGGATTCAAATGGAAAATCTGTTGATCAGAAGAAGTATAGAGGGATAATAGGTTCACTACTTTACCTGACTGCTAGCCGACCTGATATCATGTTTAGTGTTTGTCTTTGTGCTAGGTTTCAGGCTGATCCTAAAGAGTCCCACCTGACTGCTGTTAAGAGAATTCTTAGATATCTTTTAGGAACCCCAAACCTAGGAATTTGGTACCCTAGGCACAACACCACTTTTGAGATCATTGGATATTCTGATTCTGACTTTGCGGGGTGTAGGGTGGATAGGAAGAGTACTTCTGGGACTTGTCAATTTATAGGACAGTCGTTAGTCTCCTGGTCCAGTAGAAAATAGAACTCAGTTGCACTTTCCACTGCTGAAGCTGAGTACATTGCCTTAGGGAGTTGTGTGGCCCAAGTTCTTTGGTTGAAGCAGCAAGTCTTGGATTTAGGAGTACCTGTTGGCATAATTTCGGTTCTGTATGATAATACTAGTGTCATCTGTATCTCTTAGAATCCAATCCAACATTCTAGGACCAAATACATTGACATTAGGCATCACTTCATTAGGGACCATGTTACAAAAGGGGACATTGAACTACACCACGTAGCAACTGAAAATCAGCTGGCTGATATATTCACTAAACCACTGGCCTTTGACTCATTCAACATTTTGAGAACCAGATTATGAGTGATTGATATAAATGCTTGATTTTGATGACTGCTGACTTATGATTGTTATGATTGGTATTCTGATTTCTGTTTGTTAGTTTTTTTTGTATTCTGTTTTCTGATTTCTGTTAGTTAGTTTTTGTATTCTGATTTCTGATTTCTGTTAGTTAGTTTTGGTTTGATTATTTTCTTTCAGTTGATTTTATTTCTTCTACTGATTTTTGTGTTACCCTTTTTGTTAGTTTGATTTGAGTATTTACTTTACTATAATTTTCTACCTATTTTTATTTATTTACGGGTTCATATCTTGCACTTACTGTTTTATGCTTTTCAAGCTCTGATCACCGCTCACTACTTCTGGTGATCTGAATTTTTGACTTGGAGTTTTTACCTTGTTTTGGTTTGGAAGCTGATAAGCAGTGATTGACTTCGCTGAATCTGTTAAAGGGAAGAAACATTGATAATTGTTTCTCTTCCTCTAACTCCTTTACTGGTGTGTAGTTTCTTTTGAATAAAAATCCTTTTCAAAATTAAAATGTTAGTTTTTGAAATAGAGATTATTTTATCTTCCTACAGTAATCTGCCTCATATCAATAGTGTTTTTCAAAGTCTTGAGTCATTAGTTTGATTTTCTAAACCAAGTGATTGCATTTATCATATGTTGTATGGATTTTGTTTTGTGAATCGTTCTTCCTTACTGCGGAGAGTCATCTCCTATGTCTGGAAGATAATCTCACAGCTGAGACTATTTAATGATTATGAAAAGGAGAAAGCTTATAAAAGATGCGCAGTGCGCCAGATAATTTGAAAAAGAGGCATAAAATGAGCCCAAAACTGAAAAGATGCAAAATTGCCAAATTGGATACACAAAGTGTATCAAAAATCAAAAGATGCATAAAGCGTCAACCAATTGGAAAAAGAGGCACAAAATGAGCCCAAAACAAGCTTTCTTTCCTTTCAGATTGTTAAATGTCTTAGAGGAATATGTGCGCCACTTAATATTTTCAAAAGCTTGAGTTTTGAAAATCATGATTTCTGATTTTTTACGTTGTAACATTATTATATCAGATATTTTTCTAGAACGAGGCTTGAAAGGATTTCTTTTCAAATCTAATGTCTTTTATTCTGAATCGGACTTTTGTTTTGAAAGAGGTTTGGATCGATAAGGTTCCCGGGGTCGGCACTATGAACGTTGATTATTTCCAACCTTTTTTGGATTTCAGCGCTGTCAATCGTCCTGTCATTGGTTTTCGAATCTAAAGTCAAGGAAAAATTCTGATTTTCTAAGAGCAGCTTAATCAAAAATTTAAATAAAAAAAATAAAAAATAAAAATAAAAATATATATACTTCTATGTGTTTTTGCGGTAAGTTTTCAGGCCATTCACCATTACTTCTACCCTCCACCGCCACCTCCTTCTTCCGATCAGGATCCGCCTCAGTTTTAGTTTTCTGTCGTGTTGTTGTTCTGTGTATGTTTTATTTTGTGTTTTATTTCCGTGTTATGTTTTTCACTCCTCCTTTTTGTGATGTCAAAAGGGGGAGTCAGTTGTAGTCGTGTCTGTTTCTGCTTTCTGAGTCATGCTTCATGTATTATTTTAGCTGTTAAATGAAAATTAAAAAAAAAAATATTTGTTTGTTGGATCTCCTAGTTTACTTTTATTTTCAGACTACTTTACAAATGTTTGCCATCATCAAAAAGGGGGAGATTGTTGCAAATCTGGTTTTGATGATGACAAACATGTTTCCAGTATGTTTTGCTTGGCTAATCTGTTTCAGGCACAAAATACCGCGAGCCACTCAAGCCAACTCAAGATCGGGTCCAAGTGTGTCAAATATATGATTTTTCTTTTTATCGAGTCAATTGTAATGTAACTGATTCCCTAGCTAAGTAACCTTGCACACACACACTTAGGGAGAGAGATTGAGTGAATTAGAGTTTCTGTTAAAAATTTATTCAGATCGTCCTAGATGATATCCACATCGTCCTAGACGATCCAGTTAAAACAGAAACCCTAATTAGGGCGACTAAGTTAAGAGGGTCTGATTGAGCTGATCGTCCTGGACAATCTACGGATTGTACGGGACGATATTCCCAATTCAAAAATTCTCAGCTGCCAGATCAAGTTAGGCAAGTTCTTATTTTTAGATACTTGGTCTGATCGTCCCGGACGATACGTGTATCGTCCCAGATGATCCAGTACAATCATGCCTAATTTAATCTGGTAATTAAGGAAAGCAATTAATTTTTGGTTGATACGATCATATCGTCCTGGACGATCGCAGGATCGTCCCGGACGATCTTGATCGTCTAGTGCATTTAAGCTGTACGTCCAGAACTATGTACAGGATGATTTGGGGCCTTTTTGAACTAATCGTACCGGACGATGACCCTATCGTCTGGGACGATCAAGTCATTTTTTGGTCGTCCAGCACAGATTTCTCTGGACGACCCAAACTGTCTTCTAGATGATTTCCCTCAATTTGAACTAATCGTCCCGGACGATCGCAGGATCGTACGGGACGATATGAACAATTTTTTCTACTGATCGTCCAGAAGAGCCAGATCGTCAAGGCTAAAACAACTGAATTTGAACTGATCGTATAGGACGATCTACCGATCGTCCTGGATGATCTTGGCCGACCAGTTGAGATTTAGGGCAAATTTTAAGCCCTCCTTTAAAAGAACTTTTTCCAATTTTTGGAAAAATCTTTTGCTGCCTTCCTTCCCTGAGAAACCCTAGAGAGAGAGAGTTGGGAGAGAGAGAGAAGATCTTGTGAGGGGGAGTTAGTGACGGATTCACTAAGGTTGCTCCGAGAACGGATCAGAGTCGTCTTCTCCGCTCGTAGTCTTTCATCTAGTCAGTGTTCGTCGTGGGAGGATCGTTCGCAAGTAGATCCGGGTTCTCTGCCCGCTTCAGGTGGAAGCGAAAGGAGTTCGTAGGTTCTCTGCCTGCTTCAGGAGGAAGCGAAAGGAGTTCGAAGGTTCTCTGCCTGCTTCAGGAGGAAGCGAATGGAGGTCAGGTTCTCTGCCTCACCGTGTGGTGAAAAGGAGATTTTTGTACAGGCTTCTCCGCCTTGCTGTGGGAGCAAAAGGAGAGACACTTCTGTTTAGTGCAATACCCGGAGGGGAGGCTCCGGGGAGTGGACGTAGGTCAAGTTGACCGAACCACTATAAAATTTGGTTTACTTTTCTGATTCAATTCTACACTTTAATTTTTCCTGATATTAACTGCTTGGGTGAATATCTGTGGTTGATCTTTTTATCGTTGTTTTAATTCGTTTTTGCTGCACGTTATAAAAAGATTTGTCATAGTTATCATGAAATTTTTAAATAACCAATTCACCCCCCCCCCCTCTTGGTTAGCCTCGGGACTAGTTCACTAGGGCTTAACATCCCTATCGAACTTTCAGTTATATTATAATTGACTCAAGAAAAATGAAAACAGTACATTTGGACACACTTGCACCTGATCTTGAGTTGGCTTGAGTTGCTCGTGATCTTTTATGCCTGAAATGGGTTAGCTAAGCAAAACACAATAAAAACATGTTTATCATCATCAAAACCAGATTTGCAACAGTTTTAGGGGTTTTTTTTAGTCTTTTTGGGGTTTAGGGTATAACGTTTTAGGTTTTTTAGGGTTTTTTTTATAGTTTTGGGGGTTTAGGGTTTAGCATTTAGGGCTTTAGGGGTTTTTCTTATAGGATTTTTATGGTTTAGGGTTTAGGGTTTAGGGTTTTTTAGGTTGTAAGGGTTTAGGGTTTAAGGTTTTCAGGGTTTAGGGTTTTTTAAAGGGTTTAGGGTTTATTATTTAGGGATTAGGGTTTAGGGTTTTAGGGTTTAGGGTTTAGGATTTAGGGTTTAGGGTATTTAGGGTTTATGGTTTAGGGTTTAGGGTAAAGGGTTTAGTGTTTAAAGTTTTTAGGGATTTGGGGTTTAGGGTTTAGCGTTTAGGATTTAGGGTTTAGTGGTTAGGGTTTTAGGGTTTAGGATTTAGGGTTTTTTTAAGGGTTTTAGGGTTTAGGGTTTTAGGATTTAGGGCTTAGGGTTTAGGGTTTAAGGTTTTTAGGGTTTAGTGTTTTTTTTAGTGTTTAGGGTTTAGGGTTTAATGTTTTTAGGTTTTACAGTTTTTTGAAGAGTTTGGGGTTTGTTTTTAGGGTTTAGGTATTAGGGTTTTAGGGTTTAGGGTTTAGGATTTTGGGTTTAGGGTTTTTGGGTTTAGGGTATAGGGTTTTTATAGATTTAGGGTTTAGGGTTTTATGGTTAGGGTTTTTGGGTTTTAGGTTTTTAGGGTTTAGGGTTTTTTTTAGGGTTTTAGGGTTATTTTAGGGTTTAGGGTTTTAAGGGTTTAGGATTTAGGGTTTAGGTTTTAGGGTTTTTTAGGATTTAGGGTTTTGGGTTTAGGGTTTAGGGTTTAGGGAAAAGGGTTTAGTGTTTTTTTTTAGTGTTTAGGGTTTAAGGTTTAGGGTTTAAGGTTTTTAGGTTTTATGGTTTTTTTAAGAGTTTAGGGTTTGTTGTTTAGGGTTTAGGTATCAGGGTTTTAGGGTGGTTTAGGGTTTAGGGTTTTTAGGGTTTAGGGTTTTGGGTTTTGGGTTTTGGGTTTGGGGTTTAGTGTTTTTAGGGATTTAGGGTTTAGGGTTTAGGGTTTAGTGGTTAGGGTTTTAGGGTTTAGGATTTTTTAGGGTTTTAGGGCTTTAGGGTTTAGGGTTTTTTTAGGGTTTTAGGGTTATTTTAGGGTTTAGCATTTTTAGGGTTTAGGGTTTTTTGGGATTTAGGGTTTAGGGTTTAGGGTGTAGTGGTTAGGGTTTTAGTGTTTAGGATTTTGGATTTTTTAGTGTTTTAGGGTTTAGGGTTTTTTTAGGGTTTAGGGTTTAGGTTATTTTTTAGGGTTTTAGGGTTTAGGGTTTAGGGTTTAGGGTTTAGGGTTTAAGGTTTTTAGTGTTTAGTGTTTTTTTTAGTGTTTAGGGTATAGGGTTTAGGGTTTAGGTTTTTTATGGGTTCTTAAAGATTAGGGTTTAGGGATTAGGGTTTTAAGGTTTTTTTAAGGGTTTTTAGGGTTTAGGGTTTTTTAGGGTTTAGGGTTTAGCATTTTAAGTTTTTTTTTACGGTTTTTAGTGTTTAGGGTTTAGAGTTTTTTAGGGTTTTTAGGGTTTAGGGCTTGTTGTTTAGGGTTTTAGGGTTTCTTTTTTTAGATTTTTAGGGTTTAGGGTTTAGTGTTATAGGGTTTAGGGGGTTTTAAGGTTTTAGGGTATAGGGTTTTTTTAGGGTTTAGGGTTTTTTTTATAGTTTTAGGGTTTAGGGTTTTATGGTTTAGGGTTTAGGGTTTAGGGGTTATAGTTTTTATCGTTTAGGGTTTGGGGTTTAGGGTTTTGGGATTATGGTTAAGGGTTTAGGGTTTTGGGTTTAGGGTTTAAGGTTTAGGGTTTACGGTTTAGGGTTTAGGGTTTTACTTCTTAGGGTTTAAGGTTTGGGGTTAAGGGTTTTTAGGGTTTAGGTTTTACGGTCTAGGGTTAAGGGTTTAGGGTTTTGGATTTAGTGTTAGGGTTTTCGGGTTTAAGGTTTAGGGTTTTTTATTGTTTTAGGGTTTTAGGGTTTTGGGTTTTTTTAGGGCTTAGGGTTTAGGTGTTAGGGTTTTTAAGGGTTTTAGGTTTTTTTTTTTTTAGGGTTTAGGGTTTAAGGTTTAGGGTTTAGGGTTTATGGATTTTAAAGTTTAGGGTTTAGGGTTTTTTAGGGTTTTTAGGGTTTTGGGATGATTGTTTTTTTTTTAGGGTTTTTAGGGTTTAGGGTATAGAGTTTTTTAGGTTTTTTTAAGGGTTTTTAGGGTTTTAGGGTTTCATTTTTACGGTTTTTAGGGTTCAGGGTTTAGGGTTTTAGAGTTTTTTTTAAGGGTGTTTAGGTTTTTAGGGTTTAGGGTTTTACGGTTTAGGGTTTTAGGGTTTTGGGTTAAGTGTTTAGGGTTTAGGGTTTAAGGTTTTTAGGGTTTAGGGTTTAGGGTTTAGGGTTTACGGTTTAGTTTTTTTTAGGGTTTTTTGGGTTTAGGGTTTAGGGTTTTAGGGTCTTTTTTTTTTTTGGTTTTTAAGGTTTAAGGTTTAGGATTTAGGGTTTAGGGTTTAGGGTTTTAGGAGTTTTATTTATAGGATTTTAGGGTTTATGGTTTTTTACGGTGTTAGGGTTTAGGGTTTTTTAGGGTGTTAGGGTTTAGGTTTTTTTAAGGGTTTAGGATTTATGGTTTAGGGTTTAGGGTTTAGGGTTTTTGTTTTTTTAGGGTTTTTAGGGTTTAAGATTTAGGGTTTATGGTTTTTTAGGGCTTTTAGGGTTTAGGGTTTATGGTTTAAGGTAACAGGGTTTTTTTTAATGGTTTTTAGGGTTTAGGATTTAGGGTTTAGGGGTTTAGGGTTTAGGGTTTAGGGTTTTTTAAGGTTTTAGGGTTTTAGGGTTAAGGCTTTTTTTTGGGTCTAGTGTTCAGGGTTTTTTTTAGGGGTTAAGGGTTTAGGATTTTACGGTTTAGGGTTTTAGAATTTAGGGTTTCAGTGTTTTGGGTTTTTTTAGGGTTTAGGATTTTATGGTTTAGGGTTTAGGGTATATGGTTTTTAGGGTTTTGGGTTTTGGGTTTACGGTTTTGGGTTTTGGGTTTAGGGTTTAGGGTTTAGGGTTTAGTGATTAAGGTTTAGGGTTTTAGGGTTTAGGGTTTAGGGTTTTGGATTTTTAGGGTTTAGGTTTTAGGGTTTAGGGTTTAGGGTTTAGTGGTTAGGGTTCTCGGGTTTAAGGTTTATGGTTTTTTAGGATTTTAGGGTTTAGGGTTATTTTAGGATTTAGGGTTTGTTTTTTTTTTTTATTTTAGAGTTAAGGGTTTTAGTGTTTGGGGTTTTAGGGTTTCAATTTTGGGTTTAGGGTTTAGGGTTTATGGTTTTTAGGGTTTGGGGTTTAGGGTTTAGGGTTTCTTAGGTCTTCCAGGGTTTAGGGTTTATGCTTTTTAGGGCATACGGTTTAGGGTTTTTTAGGGTTTTTTACGGTATTTAGGGTTTAGGGTTTAGCGTTTAGGGTTTTAGGAGATTTTTTATAGGATTTTTAGGGTTTAGGGTTTTTTAGGTTGTTTGGGTTTAGGGTTTAAGGTTTTTAGTGTTTAGGGTTTTTTTAATGGTTTAGGGTTTATTGTGAAAGTTCGATAGGGATGTTAAGCCCTAGTGAACTAGTTCCGAGGCTAACCAAGAGAGGGGGTGAATTGGTTATTTAAAAATTTCACGCGCAACAGAAAAATCTTTTTGATACTTAGCAGCGGAAACAAGTAAACAAGATCGAAAAGATCAATCACAGATATTCACCCAAGCAGTTCATATTGGAAAAGTAAAGTACACAACAGAATCATAAATGCAAACCAGAGTTTATAGTGGTTCAGTCAACTTGACCTACGTCCACTCCCCGGAGCCTCCCCTCCGGGTATTGCACTAAACAAAAAGTGACTCTCCTTTTGCTCCCATAACAAAGCGGAGAAGCCTGTACAAGAACCTCCTTTCCACCACCAGGTGAGGCAGAGAACCTAACCTCCTTTTTCTTCCTCCTGAAGCAGGCAGAGAACCTTCGGACTCCTTTTGCTTCCACCTGAAGCGGGGAGAGAACCCTAGATCTTCTTGTGAACGATCCTCCCATAACGAACACCAACTAGACGAAAGACGACGAGTAGAGAAGATGACTCTGATCCGTGCTTGGAGCAACCTTAGTGAATCCCTCACTAACTCCCCCTCACATGATCCTTTCTCTCTCTCCCAATACTTTGATTTCTATGTCTTTCTACTAACTCCCAAACATAATTCCTTACAAATTGATTCAATTCTTCCTACATATCTAAAATCCAAAACTCATCCGAAAGGGCTTGATTGATGTTGGTGGGTTCAGCCATTGAGATAAATGTAGAATGGTTTACTTCCTTCCTAAGTCCACGCGTAGTCCTAAGACCTTCAGAAGGGTCTCCTAAGATCAGTTCCTTAGGATGACTCGAAGAATATCTCCAATCTTTAGGCAGTGTGGTTTGAGGTTCTACCCTCTCCTCCAGATTTGCATTTCTAATGCCTTGGGTAATTTCCTCTACCTCTTCTTCTTCCTCAACTCTATTCACTTTAGGATCAGATTCATCAAACACCACATGGGTTGTCTCTTCCACCACCAAAGCCCTCTTATTGAACACCCTAAAGGATTTCCCCACACTAGAATAGCCTAAGAATACTCCATCAGATTTGGGGTCAAATTTTCCTAAGGATGATTTTCCGTTATTCAGAATGAAACCTTATAGCCAAAGACATGGAGGTGGGACAGGTTTAAAGTTCTACCCTTAATGATCTCACAAGGTGTCTTGTTCAGTTTTGATGTCACATTCACCCTATTCAGCACATAACAGGCAGTGTTCACCGCTTCAGCCCAAAAGTATTTTGGAAGTGAATACTCAGCAAGCATGGCTCTAGCTCCTTCTACTAAGGTCCTGTTCTTCCTTTCAGCTACCCCGTTCTGCTGAGGGGTCCTAGGAGCTAAAAAATTGTGACTAATCCCTTGCTCCTCATAAAAACTTCCAAACTTCACATTCTCAAACTCTCCACCATGATCACTATGAACAGTCAAGATTTCTCAACCTAACTTCCTCTGAATCCAAGTGGAGAAGGACTTAAACTCATCAAATGACTCAGATTAGTGGGACAAGAATTTAATCCAAGTGAACCTCGAGTAGTCATCTATAATTACAAAACCATAGACTCTCCCTCCTAAGCTGGCAGTGCTAATGGGTCCAAAGAGGTCAATGTGAAGATAACTTTTAAAGGTCTAGAGGTGCTAATGTCCTTAACAGAGTGAAAAGAGGACTGGACTTGCTTCTCTAACTAACAGGCATCACACAGGTGATCCTTAGTGAACTTAAGCTTGGGCACACCTCTAACTAAGTCCCTTTGGGTGACTCTCCTAAGGGTTTTTATACTGGCATGACACAATCTCCTATGTCACAACCAAGACTCATCAGCAGCAGTTTTTAAGCAAATTGAATGCTCAGATTTAATGCAACTTATATCCAGCTTGTAGACATTTTTGATCCTTTGCCCCTGTAAAACAACTTTATCATTTAAGCTTAAAATGCAGTCAGTGGGCAGGAATTTGATGTTGTATCCCTTATCACAAAGTTTACTGATAGTCAGCAAGTTGTGTTTTAGTCCATCTACAAGCAAAACATCATCAATCATAAAATTCTTTGAATCACCAATTATATATGAGCCTACCACCTTCCTGGTAGTGTTTTCTCCAAGTGTAACCTTGCCTCCAACGAAATGAACTGAGTTGCATCTCCAGTCATGTGTCTAGAACATCCACTGTCCAGGTACCATATGCTCTTATGAGGTCCTGTGTGAGAGCACACCTACAAAAATATCAAACTTCAGTCTTAGGAACCCAAACAGGTTTGGGTTCCTTCTTATGAAAAGAAGAATGCAATGCATGCGTGCTGTGCTGTGAAACAGGCAGTTTGGGCCTCCCATCTAATGTGTAATACGGTGAACAGTGTAGGTGTGGGAAATGTGTCCTAACATGCCATATGAAAAACATCTAACACCAGGAAAATGGTTAACTAATCTACGTGGGTGATAGTGCCTCTTCCAAGTTGTATTGAAACATGCTTTGATGAACTTGCAACAGATTTTTAAAAAGGTGGCGGTGCATAAAACTTTTTAAAAGTGGGTGGTTTTTGGTTTTTCTCAAAAGCACTGATTTTCACTTTCAAAAATTCATTCTCTTTCTTTAAACTTACAATTTCAAATTTTAAAGCACCGTTGTTACTTTTTACTTCACATGCCATGGTATCTAATTCTTTAAAAGCTCTCTCCAAATCAACATGAGTGGTTTTCAATGAATCATACACAATAACTAAATCAGAATATTTTTTATTCAATTCATCAAACTCATCAAGTAAAGACATGTGATTGCAATCAACAGTGGAATGATCCTTAATCAAAACATCATGCTCTTTTTACAAAGTCAAATAATCCAGTTTTAAGGTAGCATGAGTTTTCTTTAGCTTCCTATATGATGCATGAATTTTTTCAGATACTTCAAATAATTGATCGTAAGTAAGCTCGCATACCTCTTCCTGGTCCGACTAACCAGGGTGTTCATCAGCCATCAAACATAGATTTGTTTCCTCCTCTTCAGCTTCAGTCTCAGAAGAGTCGGATGCAGAGTCTGCCCAGATTTCCTTTTGTATCGGCTTCTTATTCTTTCTGAACTTTGGTTTCTCCTCGCCCTTCTCCTTGCTTGGGTGAGCCTTGAGTGTATGACAATCTACCTTTATATGTCCAGGCTTCCTGCATTCAAAACAAACAGATTCAGATGAACCTTTAAAGTTTCTACTGGTCTTACCTTTGTTCCACTTTTAAAAGTTCTTGTGTTTCTTCCTTAGAAAGCTCTTGCATTGCCTTGTGATCAAGGCCATATCATCACTATCAGACCCGGAAGTGCTAGCATCTGAATCATTAGCCTTTAGCGCCACTGTCTTCTCCTTCTTTCATTCACCTGCATCAAGTTATCTTTGGTTCACCCCTTGCTCGTAAGCAATGAGTCATCCAAGTAAGCTGTCAATAAAGTAAGTATTTAAATCTTTAGAGTCCGTGATCGAAGTAATCTTAGCATCGTATAAAGAAGGCAAACATCTAAGAGTTTTGTTCACTCTTTTGTAATTAGTTAGTTCTCTTCCTAGAGCATGCAGAGAGGTAACGATTTGAGTGAACCTTGTATACATTTCTGAAATCATCTCACTAGGTTTCATGCAAAAAAGTTTGTAATCATGTAACAAGATGTTTAACCTAGACTGTTTGACTTGAGTGGTACCTTCATATGTTATACACAATCTATCCCAGATTTCTTTACCCGTTGTACAAGTAGAAACAAGCATATAGTCTTCAAATTTTAAAGCACAAAAGAAATAGTTCAATCACTTTGCATTTAACTGTACTAAATCACGATCATCAAAAGTCCAATCTACAAACAGGAGTTCAGTTTTAATACCATTAACAAGTCTATGTGGTGCTTTATAACCATCTTTAACTAACATCCACATACGATAATCGATTAATTGAAGAAAAGTAGACATGCGTGTTTTCCAAAAATCAAAAGGAATATTATCAAACAATGGTGGTCTTGTAATAGAATAACCTTCAACAGTATTACGATTGTTATAGTTAGTCATGGATCAAATTCAAAAGTTTTTAAACTTAAATTTTGAATCCCGCTTTGATACCACTTGAAAGTTCGATAGGGATGTTTAGGGTTTTACAGTTTAGGGTTTTGGGTTTAGGGTTTATGGTTTTTAGGGTTTAGGGTTATTTTTAGGGTTTAGGGTTTAGGGTTTAGGGTTTAGGGTTTCGGGTTTAGGGTTTAGGTTTTAGGGTTTAGGGTTTAGGGTTTAGGGTTTTATGGTTTTTAGTTTAGGGTTTAGGATTTTTAGGGTTTAGGTTTTAGGGTTTAGGGTTAAGGGTTTACGGTGTAGGGTTTAGGACTTTTAGGGATTTAGGGTTTATGGTTTAGGGTTTAGTGTTTAGCGTTTAGGGTTTAGTGGTTAGGGTTTTCGTGTTAAGCGTTTAGGGATTTTTAGGGTTTAGGGATTTTTATGGTTTAGGGTTTAGGGTTTAGCGTTTTAGGGTTTAGGGTTTAGTTTTTTTTAAGGGTTTTAGGGCATAAGATTTTAGATTTTAGTGTTTTAGGGTTTAAGGTTTAAGGTTTAGGGTTTAGGGTTTAAGGTTTTTGGGGTTTAGGGTTGAGGGTTTAGGGTTTTTTATGGTTTTTAGGGTTTATGATTTTTTTCTTAGTATTTTTAGGGTTTAGGGTTTAGGGTTTAGAGTTTTTGGGGTTTTTTGGGGTTTTTAGGGTTTAAGGTTTTTGGTTAAGAGTTTTAGGATTTTTTTTAGGGTTTTTAATGATTTGGGTTTAGGGTTTTAGGGTTGTTTTTTAGGGTTTTTAGAGTTTAGGGTTTAGGGTTTTAGGGTTTTAGGGTTTTTATTTTTTTAGGGTTTAGGGTTTAGGGTTTTGGGGTTTTAGTGTTTACGGTTTAGGGTTTAGGATTTATGATTTTTAGGGTTTAGGTTTTAAGGTTTAGGGTTAAAGGTTTAGAGTTTAGGGTTTAGCATTTTTAGGGATTTAGAGTTTAGGGTTTAGTGTTTAAGGGTTAGGGTTTTTGGATTTAAGGTTTTCGGATTTAGGGTTTAGGGTTTTTTAGGCTTTTAGGGTTTTAGGGTTTAGGGTTTAGTTTTTTTTAGGGTTTTAGGGTTTAGGGTTTTGGTGTTTAGGGTTTTGGGTTTAGTGATTAGGGTTTAGGGTTTATGGTTTTTAGGGTTTAGGGTTTATTATTTTAGGGTTTTGGGTTTAGGGTTTCGAATTTAGGGTTTAGTGTTTTTAGGGTTTAGGGTTTAGGGTTTAGGGTTTTTAGGGTTTACGATTTAAGGATTAGGGTTTCGGGTTTATAGGTATTTAGGGTTTAGGGTTTAGGGTTTTGTGGTGAGGGTTTTAGGGTTTATGGTTTTTTGGTTTTACGGTTTTTAAGGTTTTTAGGGTTTAGGGTATGGAGTTTTTTATGGATTTTTAGGGTTTTTAGGGTTTAGGGCTTACGGTTTAGGGTTTTAGGGTTTAGGGATTTTTTTTAATGGTTTTAGGGTTTAGGGTTTTACAGTTTAGGGTTTTGGGTTTAGGGTTTATGGTTTTTAGGGTTATTTTTAGGGTTTAGGGTTTAGGGTTTAGGGGTTCGGGTTTAGGGTTTAGGGTTTAGGTTTTAGGGTTTAGGGTTTAGGGTTTTAGGTTTTTTAGTTTAGGGTTTAGGATTTTTAGGGTTTAGTTTTTAGGGTTTAGGGTTAAGAGTTTAGGGTGTAGAGCTTAGGACATTTAGGGATTTAGGGTTTATTGTTTAGGGTTTAGGGTTTAAGGTTTAGTGGTTAGGGTTTTCGTGTTAAGCATTTAGGGTTTTTTAGGGTTTAGGGTTTTTTAGGGTTTTAGGGTTTTAGGGTTTAGGGTTTTTTTACGGTTTAGGGTTTAGGGTTTAGTTTTTTTTTTAGGGTTTTAGGGTATAGGATTTTAGGGCTTAGGGTTTTAGGGTTTCGGTTTAAGATTTAGGGTTTAGGGTTTAAGGTTTTTGGGGTTTATGGCTGAGGGTTTAGGGGTTTTTAGGGTTTTTAGGGTTTATGGTTTTTTTCTTAGGGTTTTTAGGGTTTATGGTTTAGGGTTTAGGGTTTGGAGTTTTTTGGGGTTTTTTGGGGTTTTTAGAGTTTAGGGTTTTTGGTTTAGAGTTTTAGGATTTTTTTTAGGGTTTTTAATGATTTGGGTTTAGGGTTTTACGGTTGTTTTTTAAGGTTTTTAGAGTTTTGGGTTTTAGGGTTTTTGTTTTTTAGGGTTTTTGGGGTTTAGGGTTTAGGGTTTAGGGTTTTTTAGGGTTTTTAGGGTTTGGGTTTTAGGGTTTATGTTATTAGGGTTTTCAGGGTTTAGGGTTTTGGGGTTTTAGTATTTACGATTTAGGGTTTAGGGTTTATGGTTTTTAGGGTTTAGGTTTTAAGGTTTAGGGTTAAAGGTTTAGGGTTTAGGGTTTAGCATTTTTAGGGATTTAGAGTTTATGGTTTAGTGTTTAAGGGTTAGGATTTTAGGATTTAGGGTATAGGGCTTGTTAGGGTTTTGGGGTTTTAGGGTTTAGGGTTTTGGTGTTTAGGGTTTTGGGTTTAGTGATTAGGGTTTAGGGTTTATGGTTTTTAGGGTTCAGGGTTTAGTATTTTTTAGGATTTTTTTTACAGTTCTTAGGGTTTAGGGTTTAGTTTTTAGGGGTTTTATTTATAGGATTTTTAGTGTTTAGGGTTTTGGGTTTTTTAGGGTGTTAGGATTTAGGGTTTCGGGTTTTTAGGGTTTAGAGTTTTTTAAGGGTTTAGGGTTTAGGGTTTAGGGTTTTAGGGTTTAGGGTTTTTAGGACTTAAGGTTTAGGGTTTAGGGTTTAGGGTTTTTAGGTATTTAGGGTTTAAGGTATTTAGGGTTTAGGCTTTTTATGGGATTATAAAGTTTGGGGTTTAGGGTTTAGGGTTTAGGGTTTAGGGTTTTAGGGTTTTTTTAAGGGTTTTAAGGGTTTAGTTTTTTTTAGGGTTTAGGGTTTAGTGTTTAGAGTTTAGGGTTTTATGGTTTAGGGTTTAGGGTTTAGGTTTTGAAAGTTTTTTAGGGTTTTTAGGGTTTAGGGTTTAGAGTTTTTAAGGGTTTTTAGGGTTTAGGGCTTACGGTTTAGGGTTTTAGGGTTTATTTTTTTAGGTTCTTATGGTTTAGGGTTTAGGGTTTTAGGGTTTAGGGTTTTTTAGGGTTTTATGGTTTTAGGGTTGAGGGTTTTTTTAGGGTTTAGGGTTTTTTTTAATGGTTTAGGGTTTAGGGATTACGGTTTATGGTCTTTTGGGTTTAGTGTTATTTTTAGGTTTTAGGGTTTAAGGTTTAGGGTTTAAGGTTTCGGGTTTAGGGTTTTGGGTTTAGGGTTTTAGGGTTTAGGGTTTAGGGTTTAGGGTTTTTAGTGTTTAGGTTTTAGGGTTTAGGGTTAAGGGTTTAGGGTGTAGGGTTTAGGATTTTTAGGGATTTAGTGATTAGGGATTAGGGCTAAGGGTTTAGGGTTTAGGGTTTAGTGGTTAAGGTTTTTGGGTTTAGGGTTTAGGGTTTTTTAGGGTTTAGGGTTTTAGGGTTTAGGGTTTTTTTAGGGTTTAGGGTTTAGTTTTTTTTTTAAGGATTTTAGGGTTTACGATTTTAGGGTTTCGGTTTTAGGGTTTAGGGTTTAAGGTTTTTAAGGTTTAGGGTTTAGGGTTTAGGGGTTTTTGAGGTTTTTTACGCATTTTAGGGTTTAGGGTTTTAGGGGTTTCTTTCATGGTTTTTAGGGTTTAGGGTTGAGGGTTTAGGGTTTTACGGTTTACGATTTTTAGGGTGCTAGAGTATAGGGTTTAAGGTTTATGGTTTTTAGGGTTTAGGGTTTTTTACAGGTTTAGTGTTTAGGGTTTAGGGTTTAGGATTTATGGTTTTAGGGTTTAGGGTTTAGGGTTTAAGGTTTTTAGGGTTTGGGGCTTAGGGTTTAGGGTTTTTAGGGTTTGGGGTTTCGGGTTTAGGGTTTCGTAGAGTTTTTAGGGTTTAGGGTTTAGGATTTTTATGGCATATGGTTTAGGGGTTTTTAGGGTTTTTTACAGTATTTAGGGTTTAGGATTTAGTGTTAAGGGTTTTAAGGGATTTTTTATAGGATTTTTAGGATTTCGGGTTTTTTAGGTTGTTAGGACTTAGGGTTTAAGGTTTTTAGTGTTGAGGGTTTTTTAAAGTGTTTAGGGTTTATTGTTTAGGGTTTAGGGTTTAGGGTTTTAGGGTTTAGGGTTTAGGGTTTTTAGGGTTTAGGGTTCAGGGATTAGGTTTTTATGGTTTAGGGTTTAGGGTTTACGGTTTTAGTGTTTAGGGTTTAGGGTTTTTATGGTCTAGGTTTTAAGGTCTAGGGTTATGGGTTTAGGGTTTAGGGTTTAGGGTTTTTAGGGATTTAGGGTTTAGGGTTTAGGGTCTAGGGTTTAGTGGTTCGGGTTTTCGGTTTAGGGTATAAGATTTTTTAGGGTTTTATCATTTTAGGTTTAGGGTTTTTTAGGGTTTAGGGTTTAATTTTTTTTTTTAAGGTTTTAGGGTTTAGGGTTTTGGTGTTTAGGGTTTTAGGTTTTGGGATTTAGGGTTTTGGGTTTAGGGTTTAGTGTTTAGGGTTTAAGGTTTTAAGGGTTTAGGGTTTAGGTTTTAAGGGTTTAGGATTTAGGTTTTACAGTTTAAAGGTTTTAGGGTTTTTAGGGTTTAGGGTTTAGGGTTTTAGGGTTTTTTTTAGTGTTTTTAGGGTTTAGGGTTTTTTAGGGTTATTTTATAATTTTTAGGGTTTAGGGTTTTGGGTTTTTTAGGGTTTTTTTATAATTTTTAGGGTTTAGGGTTTTGGGTTTTTTAGGTTGTTAGGGTTTAGGGTTTAGGGTTTTTTTAAGGGTTTAGGGTTTAGGGTTTAGGGTTTTAGGGTTTAGGGTTTAGGGTTTCGAGTTTAGGGTTTAGTGTTTTTAGGGTTTAGGGTTTAGGGTTTAGGGTTTTTAGGGTTTACGATTTAGGGTTTAGAGTTTAGGGTTTATAGGTATTTAGGGTTTAGGGTTTAGGGTTTAGTGGTGAGGGTTTTAGGGTTTATGGTTTTTAGGTTTTAGGGTTTAAAGGTTTTTAGGGTTTAGGGTATAGAGTTTTTTAGGGATTTTTAAGGTTTTTAGGGTTTAGGGCTTACAGTTTAGGGTTTTAGGGTTTCTTTTTTTAGATTTTAGGGTTTAGGGTTTTAGGGTTTAAAGATTTTTTAGGCTTTAGGGTTTTTTTAAATGGTTTTAGGGTTTAGGGTTTTACAGTTTGGGGTTTTGGGTTTAGGGTTTATGGTTTTTAGGGTTTAGTGTTATTTTAGGGTTTAGGGTTTAGGGTTTAGGGTTTAGGGTTTAGGGTTTAGGGTTTAGGTTTTAGGGTTTAGGGTTTAGGGTTTAGGGTTTTAGGATTTTTAGTTTAGGGTTTAGGATTTTTAGGGTTTAGGTTTTAGGGTTTAGGGTTAAGGGTTTACGGTGTAGGGTTTAGGACTTTTAGGGATTTAGGGTTTATGGTTTAAGGTTTAGGGTTTAGGGTTTAGGGTTTAGGGTTTAGGGGTTAGGGTTTTCGTGTTAAGCGTTTAGGGATTTTTAGGGTTTAGGGTTTTTTAGGGTTTTAGGGTTTTAGGGTTTAGGGTTTTTTTAGGGTTTAGGGTTTAGGGTTTAGTTTTTTTTAAGGGTTTTAGGGTATAGGATTTTAGATTTTAGGGTTTTAGGGTTTCGGGTTTAAGGTTTAGGGTTTAGGGTTTAAGGTTTTTGGGGTTTAGGGTTGAGGGTTTAGGGTTTTTTAGGGTTTTTAGGGTTTATGATTTTTTTCTTAGGATTTTTAGGGTTTAGGGCTTAGAGTTTTTTGGGGTTTTTGGGGTTTTTAGGGTTTAAGGTTTTGGGTTTAGAGTTTTAGGATTTTTTTTAGGGTTTTTAATGATTTGGGTTTAGGGTTTTAGGGTTGTTTTTTAGGGTTTTTAGAGTTTAGGGTTTAGGGTTTTAGGGTTTTTATTTTTTAGGGTTTTTAGGGTTTAGGGTTTAGTGTTTTGGGTTTTTTAGGGTTTTTAGGGTTTGGGTTTTAGGGTTTATGTTATTAGGGTTTTTTTTAGGGTTTTTAGGGTTTTGGGTTTTGGGGTTTTAGTGTTTACGGTTTAGGGTTTAGGGTTTACGGTTTTTAGGGTTTAGGTTTTAAGGTTTAGGGTTAAAGGTTTAGGGTTTAGGGTTTAGCATTTTTAGGTATTTAGAGTTTAGGATTTAGTGTTTAAGGGTTAGGGTTTTCGGATTTAGGGTTTTCGGATTTAGGGTTTAGGGTTTTTTAGGGTTTTAGTGTTTTAAGGTTTAGGGTTTAGTTTTTTTTAGGGTTTTAGGGTTTAGGGTTTTGGTGTTTAGGGTTTTGGGTTTAGTGATTAGGGTTTAGGGTTTATGGTTTTTAGGGTTTAGGGTTTAGTGTTTTTTAGGCGTTTTTTACAATTTTTAGGGTTTAGGGTTTATGTTATTAGGGGTTTTATTTATAGGATTTTTAGTGTTTATAGTTTTGGGTTTTGGGTTTTTTAGGGTGTTAGGGTTTAAGGTTTAGGGTTTTTAGGGTTTAGAGTTTTTTTAAGGGTTTAGGGTTTTAGGGTTTAGGGTTTTAGGATTTAGGGTTTTTAGGATTTAGGGTTTAGGGTTTAGGGTTTAGGGTTTTTAGGTATTTAGGGTTTAAGGTTTAGGGTTTAGTGTTTAGGCTTTTTATGGGATTTTAAAGTTTAGGGTTTAGGGTTTTAAGGTTTTTTTTAAGGGTTTTAAGGGTTTAGTTTTTTTTAGGATTTAGGGTTTAGTGTTTAGAGTTTAGGGTTTTAGGGTTTAGGGTTTAGAGTTTTTTTAAGGGTTTAGGGTTTAGGGTTTTTAGGATTTATGGTTTAGGGTTTTTAGGATTTATGGTTTAGGGTTTAGGGTTTAGGGTTTTTAGGTATTTAGGGTTTAAAGTTTAGGGTTTAGTGTTTAGGCGTTTTATGGGATTTTAAAGTTTAGGGTTGAGGGTTTTAGGTTTTTTTTTAAGGGTTTTAAGGGTTTAGTTTTTTTTAGGGTTTAGGGTTTAGTGTTTAGAGTTTAGGGTTTTAGGGTTTAGGGTTTAGGGTTTAGGTTTTTAAAGTTTTTTAAGGTTTTTAGGGTTTAGGGTTTAGAGTTTTTAAGGGTTTTTAGGGTTTAGGGCTTACGGTTTAGGGTTTCAGGATTTGTTTTTTTAGGTTTTTATGGTTTAGGGTTTAGGGTTTTAGTGTTTAGGGTTTTTTAGGGTTTTAGCATTTTTTTTAATGGTTTAGGGTTTTTTTTTTGGTTAAAACCCGCTGTAGGCGCCTCCGTGTTAATTCAGAAAAAAGGATACAAAAGTCCTTAAAGGACTTTCAGCTCTACTAATGTTCCAAGAGCTACAAAAAAAGGAAATAAAACCTAAGAGCCAAAAGTCCAAGTCTAAAACAATACAAAGGACCTAGATACAAACTAATAAAATAAAAACCAAAACTCCCCAAACAGCAAGCAAGAAGCCTCCAACAAGAAAGCAACCCACCTCCAGGAAACAAGCACCAATCACTAAGCCAAAAGAAACCAAAGCAACCACCAAGAAGGCACCTGCACAAAGTAAACTCAAAAAACAACATTAAAACAAAAAGAGAAATAAAATTAACAAAAAAAAATTATGGTTAGAGATGGCTCAGAAAAGTATAGTATCCAGAAAACTAAATCAATTATGGAAGAGATAAAATACCAATCCAAGGAGAATTAAAGATTGCCCAACAGGTACCCCAAAATAACCAGAAACAACATGAAACAACTCAAGAACAGCCTTAACCCTCCTCCAAAATAGCCCTAACAAAAAACCCCCAACTAAAATAACCAATCAGGAATACCCACCAAATAGCCAACCACAAAACCAACCATCCTCCAAAACCAACCCTCCTCTAAAACAACCCCTACAACAACCACCAACCAAAAAAACCAAGCAGGAAAACCCACCAAACAACCAACCACCAAACCAAACCTCCATTGAAACAGCCCCAACCAACAACCACCCACCAACAAAACCAAGCAGTAAAACCCACCAAACAGCCAACCTCCAAACCGAAACAACCAACCCCCAAAAGTACCAAAAAAAGCAAACCAAAAAAAACTCCAAGAGGCAAAAAACCCTTTCATAACAGATTATAGAAAACATCATCATAGCCAAACTCAAACCATAAAAACAACCTCAATACTTAGAACGAATGTAAGGTATGAAAGTTCGTTAGGGATGTTAAGCCCTAGTGAACTAGTCCCGAGGCTAACCAAGAGGGGGGGTGAATTGGTTATTTAAAAATTTCACGATAACAATGAAAATCTTTTCGATACGTAGCAGCGGAAACACATAAACAAGAATGAAAAGATCAACAACAGATATTCACCCAAGCAGTTAATATCAGAAAAGTAAAGTGCAAAACTGAATCAGAAAAGCAAACCATATTTTATAGTGGTTCGGTCAACTTGACCTACGTCCACTCCCCGGAGCCTCCCCTCCGGGTATTGCACTAAACAAAAAGTGTCTCTCCTTTTGCTCCCACAGCAAGGCAGAGAAGCCTGTACAAACACGTCCTTTTCACCATACGGTGAGGCAGAGAACCCGATCTCCTTTCGCTTCCTCCTGATGAAGGCAGAGAACCTTCGAACTCCTTTTGCTTCCACCTGAAGCGGGCAGAGAACCCCGGATCTTCTTGCAAACCATCCTCCCACGACGAATACCGACTAGACGAAAGATGACGAGCGGAGAAGACGACTCTGATCCGTGCTTGGAGCAACCTTAGTGACTCACTAACTCCCCCTCACAAGATCTTCTCTCTCTCTCCCAACTCTCTCTCTTAAGGGTTTCTCAGGGAAGGAAGGCAGCAAAAGACTTTTCTAGATTTTAGAAAAAGTTCTTTTATAGGAGGGCTTAAAATTTGCCCTAAATCTCAACTGGTCGGCCAAGATCATCCAGGACGATCGGTAGATCATCCTGTACGATCAGTTCAAATTCAGCTGTTTCAGCCTCGACGATCTGGCTCTTCTGGACGATCAGTAGAAAAAATTGTTCATATCGTCCCGTATGATCCTGCGATCGTCCGGGACGATTAGTGCAAATCGAGGAAAATCGTCCAGAAGACAGTTCGGGTCGTCCAGAGAAATCTGTGCTGGACGACCAAAAAATGACTTGATCGTCCAGTACGATGGGGACATCGTCCTGGATGATTAGTTCAAAAAAGCCCCAACTCGTCCTGTAAATGATCTGGATCGTCCAAGACGATCCTGTAATCGTCCAGGACGATATGATCGTATCAACCAAAAATAAATTGCTTTCCTTAATTACCAGATTAAATTAGGCATGATTGTACTGAATCGTCTGGGACGATACATGTATCGTCCGGGACGATTAGACCAAGTATCTAAAAATAAGAACTTGCCTAACTTGATCTGGCGGCTAAGAATTTCTGATTTGGGCATATCGTCATGTACGATCCAGAGATCATCCAGGACGATCTGCTTAATCAGACCCTCTTAACTTAGTCGCCCTAATTAGGGTTTCTATTTTGGCTGGATCGTCCAGGACGATGTGAAAATCATTCAGGACGATCTGAACAAAAAATGAACAGAAACTCTAATTCACTCAAGCTCTCCCCCTGAGTGTGTGTGTGTAAGGTTACTTAGCTAGGGAATCAGTTACATTACAATTGACTCAATAAAAGGAAAAATCATACATTTGACACACTTGGACCCGATCTTGAGTTGGCTTGAGTGGCTCGTGGTCTTTTGTGCCTGAAACAGATTAGCCAAACAAAACACACTGGAAACATGTTTGTCATCATCAAAACTAGATTTACACCAATCTCTCCCTTTTTGATGATGGCAAACATTTGTAAAGTAGTTTGAAAATAAAAGTAAACTAGGAGATCAAAACATAAATATTTTTTCAAATTTTCATTTAACAACTAAAACAATATAGGAAACATGACTCATAAAATAGAAACAGACATGACTACAACTGACTCCCCTTTTTGACATCACAAAAAGGAGGAGGAAAAATAGAACACGAAAATAAAACATAAATAGAACAACTACACAACAGAAAACTAAAACTGTGGCGGATCCTGATCGAACGGAGGAGGTGACGGTGGAGGGTTGAAGTAATGGTGAATGGCCTGAAAGTGGGCTCTAATCCAGGCGATGTCCTGGTCATGCTGCTATTGCTGCTCCGCAGCATAGTCAGTGAAGGGATGGATGTCCTCGGCGTGCCGCTGCTCCTGGAAAACTACGTAGGAGTCAAATCTAGCCTCCCACTGATCGAAGCGCTGCACCACGTGGTCAAAGGGAGAGGCAATGCGAAGGGGTGTAGGTGCCTCTGGTGCAACAGGAACTGGAACAGCCTCTTCCTCTTCTTCCTCAACATCCGGGGCGGGCTCCGGATGTAGTCGGGTGCTGTGTAGGACGTGGAATGAGTTGTTTGTGAAGAAGGAAGGAGGGACATCAGGAGGGACAGGATACTGAAGGTCATATTTTGTCTCTAAGGCATAGTGAATAAGATGACCTAAGGCTAGATTTGGGCGACGCCTGTGGCCCGGAGCTCTAATGGTTGTGAGGTGTTCTATGTATCGGATGATCAGATCAGAGGCATTAAATTCTCGACGGGCCATGATGTAGTAGGTGATCAAGGACACGAGCGGGGTAATGTGAATTCGATCCCCCGCCTTTGGAATGATGGAGAAACGAAGGACGTGCTGAATGGTCCGGGCGTCCTTGAGAAGGGAAGTGCAAGAATTATCGTGATAGGGTGCGTTGGTATTATGAAGGAAGTCATTGGCGACACTCCAATCATAGTCAGGATCGGTGATAAGCATGTGAATTTTGTCGCCAGTGACAGACAAGTTGAGAATATTATGAAAATCATGGGTCGTGAGTTCCACGGGGCGTTGATTTACGTAGGATCGAAGAGTGGAATAGTTCGCAGAAATTTGCAAGTTGGCAAAGAAGATTTAAAGGAATTCCAGATTGAAGGGAAAGGCTAAGGTCAGAATGAAGGTGAGGGAGGTGTATACGAACAAATCTAAAATGGGATAAGTGAGAGTGCGGGGATTAACAATCTTAGAGTGCGTGATCCACACATTACGATAGCATTCGAAAGCTGCCTGATCGGCGGCATTCGGGAAGCGAGGATCGATATGTCCCCGGGATGAACTGGCACCCTTTTGACGAGACCTTTTACCACCGCCATTAGGAACCCAAGGAGTAAGAAAGTAGAAGGAGAGTGGAAGAAAAATGGTGTGAAAAAGATGAAGAAAACTGCTGTTTTTATAGAAAACTGACTGATCGTCCCGTACGATCGTGGGATCGTCCGGGACGATTTGGTCATTTATGACGTCCTAGATGATTGGTCAAAAAGGCGGTCCGATCGTCCAGGACGATCAGATATCGTCCAGGACAATTAGACACAGGCGATCGTCCCAAGGAGTCAGGCTAGATGACCGTTGATGAAAAGTATCATCCAGGACGATTAGGTGGATCGTCCGTGATGATATTCAATAAATATGTCGGACGGGCCGAATTCCAATCGTCCAGTGGCTAACACGTGGATTATCCAGGACGATGGGCAATAATTGGTGCAATGTCAGCCGTTTGATCAGATCAGGAAGATATGGAGCATATCGTCCAGGATGATGTAAGGATCGTCCAGGACGATCACCAATAATTGGAATTTTTCAGCAGCAGGAGCAGTGTGGGGATGATTTTGAACGAATCATCCAGGACGATGTTTGGATCGTCCAGGATGAAGGGGATCATCCAGGATGATAGTGGTATCGTCCAGGACGATGTGAAGAAAATAGAAAAAGATGAAGGATGAAGATGATCGATCAGGACCCCAAAAACACAATCATGAAATCAAAATAACACAAAAAATGAATAAAACTTACCGCAAAAACACATAAAAGCATTATTTTTGATCAAGCTGCTCGAGAAAATCAGTATTTTTTCCTTGATTTTAGATTCAAAAGCCAAAGACAAGATGATTGATAGCGCTGAAATCTAGAAAAGGTTAGAAATAATCAACTTTTGTAACTCCGACCCAGGGCACCTTATCGATGCAAACCTCTTTCAAAACAAAAATCTGATTCAGAAGAAAAGACATTAGATTTGAAAAGAGATCCTTTCAAGCCTCGTTCCAGAAAAATATCTGATATAATAGTGTTACAAAGTAAAAAATCAGAAATCGGGATTTTCAAAACTCAAGCTTTTGAAAATATTAAGTGGCGCACATATTTCTCTAAGATATTTAACAATCTGAAAGGGAAGAAAGCTTGGTTTGGGCTCATTTTGTGCCTCTTTTTCAAATTGGTTGGCGCTTTGTGCATCTTTTGATTTTTGATACACTTTGTGTATCCAATTTGGCAATTTCGCATCTTTTCAGTTTTGGGCTCATTTTATGCCTCTTTTTTAAATTATCTGGCGCACTACGCATCTTTTATAAGCTTTCTGCTTTTCATAATCATTAAAGAGTCTCAGCTGTGAGATTATCTTCCAGACATAGGAGATGACTCTCCACAGTAAGGAAGAACGATTCACAAAACAAAAGCCATACAACATATGATAAATGCAATCACTTGGTTTACAAAATCAAACTAATGACTCAAGACTTTGAAAACCACTATTGATATGAGGCAGATTACTGTAGGAAGATAAAATAATCTCTATTTCAAAAACTAACATTTTAATTTTGAAGAGGATTTTTATTCAAAAGAAACTATACACCAGTAAAGGAGTTAGAGGAAGAGAAATAATTATCAATGTTTCTTCCCTTTAACCGATTCAACGAAGTCAATCACTGCTTACCAGCTTCCAAACCAAACCAAGGTAAAAACTCCTAGTCAAAAATTCAGATCATCAGAAGTAGTGAGCGGTGATCAGATCTTGAAAAACATAAAACAGTAAGTGTAAGATATGAACCAGTAAATAATGAAAAGGTAGAAAATCACAGCAAAGAAAATACTCAAATCAATCTAACAGTAAGGCCAACACAGAAATCAGCAGAAGAAATAAAATCAACTGAAAGCAAATAATCAAACCAAAACTAATTAACAGAAATCAGAAATTAGACTACCAAAACTAACTAATAGAAATCAAAAATCAGAATACCAAAAGCTAACTAACAGAAGTCAGAATACCAATCAGAATAATCATAAATCAGCAGTCATCATAATCAAGCATTTATATCAATCACTCCTAATTTGGTTCTCAAAATGCTGAATGAGTCAAAGGCCAGTGGTTTAGTGAATATGTCAGCCAGCTGATTTTCAGTTGCTACGTGATGTAGCTCAATGTCCCCTTTTGTAACATGGCCCTAATGAAGTGATGCCTAATATCAATGTGTTTGGTCCTAGAATGTTGGATTGGATTCTTAGTGATACAGATGGCACTAGTATTATCACACAGAATAGAAATTGTGCCAACAGGTACTCCTAAATCCAAGACTTGTTGCTTCAACCAAAGAACTTGGGCCACACAACTCCCTAAGGTAATGTACTCAGCTTCAGCAGTGGAAAGTGCAACTGAGTTCTATTTTCTACTGGACCAGGAGACTAATGACTGTCCTATGAATTGACAAGACCCAGAAGTACTCTTCCTATCCACCCTACACCCCGCAAAGTCAGAATCAAAATATCCAATGATCTCAAAAGAGGTGATGTGCCTAGGGTACCAAAGTCCTAGGTTTGGGGTCCCTAAAAGATATCCAAGAATTCTCTTAACAGCAGTCAGGTGGGACTCTTTAGGATCAGCCTGAAACCTAGCACAGAGATAGACACTAAACATGATATCAGGTCGGCTAGCAGTCAGGTAAAGCAGTGAACCTATTATCCCTCTATACTTCTTCTGATCAATAGGTTTTCCATTTGAATCCTTATCTAACTGAACTGAGGAAGGCATGGGAGTATTGATTGGCTTGGCTTTGTCCATTTCATATTTCTTCAAAATGTCCTTAGTGTATTTTGATTGATTGAGAAAGGTTCCATCATCCGTTTGCCTTATGCTAAACCCCAAAAAGTCGGACAATTCTCCCATCATACTCATCTCAAACTCCTTACTCATTATTTTAGAAAACTCTTCACATAAATATTTATCAGAAGATTCAAAAACTATATCATCAACATAGATCTAGACAATGAGTAAGTCATCTCCTAATCTCCTCAGAAAAAGGGTGGTGTCTACGCTCCCCTTAACAAACTCTCTTTCTAACAGGAATGTGCTAAGCCTCTCATACCAAGCTCTGGGTGCCTCTTTCAATCCATATAAGGCCTTTTTTAATTTATAGACATGACTTGGATATTGGGAACTCTCAAAACCTGGGGGTTGTTCTACAAAAACATCTTCTTTAATTACCCCATTTAAAAAGGCGCTCTTGACATCCATTTGAAACAGCTTAAATCCCTTATAACAGGCAAAGGCTAGTAGCACTCTAATGGCTTCCAATCTAGCTACAGGGGCAAATGTCTCCTCAAATTCAATCCCTTCTATCTGATTATACCCCTTAGCCACCAATCTTGCCTTATTTCTCACCACCACTCCAGAATTATTCATCTTATTCTTAAAGACCCACTTGGTTCCCACAATACTTTAATTTTTAGGTCTTTCTACTAACTCCCAAACATCATTCCTTACAAATTGATTCAATTCTTCCTGCATAGCTAAAATCCAAAATTCATCCGATAAGGCTTGATTGATGTTGGTGGGTTCAGTCATTGAGATAAAGGCAGAATGCTTTACTTCCTTCCTAAGTCCATGCCTAGTCCTAACACCTTCAGAAGGGTCTCCTAAGATCAGTTCTTTAGGATGACTCGAAGAATATCTCTAATCTCTAGGCAACTTAGTTTGAGGTTCTACCCTTTTCTCCAAATTTATATTTTCAACTCCTTGGGTAACCTCAATAATCTCTTCATCTTCAACTTCAGATCTAGACTCCTTAGGATCAGATTCATCAAACACTACATGGGTTATTTCTTCCACCACCAAAGTCCTCATATTGAACACCCTAAAGGATTTCCCCACACTTGAATATCCTAAGAACACTCCTTCATCAGATTTGGGGTCAAATTTTCCTAAGGGTGACTTCTCGTTGTTCAGAATAAAAACCTTACAGCCAAAGACATGGAGGTGGGACAGATTTGGAGTTCTACCCTTAATGATCTCATAAGGTCTCTTGTTTAGTTTGACTCTCACGTTTACCCTATTCAGTACATAACAGGCAGTGTTCACCGCTTCAGCCCAAAAGTATTTTGGAAGTGAATACTCGGTAAGCATGGCTCTAGCGGCTTCCACTAAGTTCCTGTTCTTCCTTTCAGCTACCCCGTTCTGCTGAGGGGTCCTAGGAGCTGAAAAATTGTGACTAATCCCATGATTCTCACAAAAACTTCCAAATCTTTCATTTTCAAACTCCCCTCCGTGATCACTATGGATGGTAATAATCTCACATCCTAACTTCTTCTGAATCCAAGTAGAGAAGGATCTAAACTCATCAAATGACTCAGATTTATGTGACAAAAACTTAACCCAAGTGAACCTCGAATAATCATCTACAATCACAAAACAATAGACTCTCCCCCCTAAGCTGGCAGTGCTAATGGGTCCAAAGAGGTCCATATGAAGAACGTTTAAAGGTCTAGAGGTGTTAATATCCTTAACAGAGTGAAAAGAGGAGTGGACTTGCTTCCCCAACTGACAGGCATCACACAGGTGATCCTTAGTGAACTTTAGCTTGGGCACACCTCTAACTAAGTCCTTTTGGGTGACTCTCCTGAGGGTTTTCATACTGGCATGACACAATCTCCTATGCCATAGCCAAGACCCATCTGCAGCAGTTTTTAAGTAAATTGAATTATCAGTTTTAATGCTGCTTACATCCAGCTTGTAGACGTTGTTGATCCTTTGCCCCTGCAAAACAACTTCATCATTTAAGCTTAAAATGCAGCCAGTGGGCAGGAATTTGATGCTGTATCCCTTGTCACAGAGTTGACTGATGCTCAGCAAGTTGTGTTTCAGTCCATCAACAAGCAAAACATTAACAATCATAAAATTCTTTGAATCACCAATTATACCTGAGCCTACCACCTTCCTGGTGGTGTTATCTCCAAGTGTAACCTTGCCTCCAGCTCTGGCCTCCAGTGAAATGAACTGATTTGCATCTCCAATCATATGTCTTGAACATCCGCTGTCCAGATACCACATGCTCTCACGAGGTCTTGTGTGAGAGCACACCTACAAAAGTATCAAACATCAGTCTTAGGAACCCAAACAGGTTTGGGTTCCTTCTTATGAAAAGAAAAATGCAATGCATGCGTACTGTGCTGTGAAACACGCAGTTTGGGTTTCCATACCCAATGTGTACTACGGTGAACAATGCATGTGTGGGAAATATGTCCTAACATGCCACATGAAAAACATCTAACTCCAGGAAAAGGGTTAACTAATCTACGTGGATGATAATGCCTCTTCCTAGATGTATATGAAATATGCTTTGAAGAACTTGCAACAGATTTTTTAAAAAGTGGCGGTGCATAAAACTGTTCAAAAGTAGACTGTGTTTTGTTCTTTTTAAAAGCACTGATTTTCACCTTCAAAAACTCATTTTCTTTCTTTAAACTTGCAATTTCAAATTTTAAGGTTCCATTGCTACTTTCTACTTCACATGCCATTGTAGCTAACTGTTTAAAAGCCCTTTCTAAGTCTACATGCGTAGTTTTTAATGAATCATGCTCAGAAACTAAATCAGAATATTTTTTATTCAACTCATCGAATTCATCAAGCAAAGACATGTGATTTGAATCAAGTGTGGAATGATCTTTAACTATAGAATCATGCTCTTTTTGCAAAGTTAAGTAATCTAATTTCAAACTAGCATGAGTTTTCTTAAGCTTCCTATATGATGTATGAATTCTTTCAGAAACTTCAAATAATTGATCGTAGGTAAGCTCACATACCTCTTCCTGGTCCGACTGACCAGGGTGATCATCAGCCATCAGACATAAGTTTGTTTCCTCCTCTTCAGCTTCAGTCTCAGAAGAGTCAGATGCAGAGTCTGCCCAGAACGCCTTCTGAATCCACTTCTTGTCCTTTCTAAACTTTGGTTTCTCCTCACCCTTCTCCTTGCTTGGGTGAGCTTTAAGTGTAGGACAATCAGCCTTAATGTATCCAGGCTTCCTGCATTCAAAACAAACAGATTCAGATGAACCCTTAAAATTTTTATTGGACTTACCCTTGTTCCACTTCTGATAGTTCTTATGTTTCTTCCTTAGAAAGCTTTTGAATTGCCTTGTGATTAAGGAAACATCATCACTATCAGACCTGGAAGTGCTAGCATTTGAATCTTTGGCCTTTAGTGCCACTGTCTCTCTTTCTTGTGTTCACCTGCATCAAGTTGCCTTTGGTTCACCCCTTGCTCGTAAGCAATGAGTGATCCAAGTAAGCTGTCAATAGAGTAAGTATTTAAATCTTTAGATTCAGTAATAGCAGTAATTTTAGCATCATAAGAAGTAGGCAAACATCTAAGAATTTTGTTCACTCTTTCGTAGTTAGTAAGTTCTTTACCTAGAGCATGCAAAGAGGTAACAATCTGAGTGAACCTTGTGTACATTTCTGAAATAGTCTCACTAGGTTTCATACGAAAAATTTGTAATCATGTAACAAGATGTTTAACCTAGACTATTTGACTTCAGTTGTACCTTCGTATGTTATACATAATCTATCACAGATAACAATGAAAATCTTTTCGATACGTAGCAGCGGAAACACATACACAAGAACGAAAAGATCAACCACAGATATTTACCCAAGCAGTTAATATCAGAAAAGTAACATGCAAAACTAAATCAGAAAAGTAAACCAGATTTTATAGTGGTTCGGTCAACTTGACCTACATCCACTCCCCGGAGCCTCCCCTCCGGGTATTGCACTAAACAAAAAGTGTCTCTCCTTTTGCTCCCACAGCAAGGTGGAGAAGCCTGTACAAACACCTCCTTTTCACCACACGGTGAGGCAGATAACCCGACCTCCTTTCGCTTCCTCCTGAAGCAGGCAGAGAACCTTCGAACTCCTTTTGCTTCCACCTGAAGCGGGCAGAGAACCCCAGATCTTCTTGCGAATGATCCTCCCACGACGAACACCGACTAGATGAAAGACGACGAGCGGAGAAGACGACTCTGATCCGTGCTTGGAGCAACCTTAGTGAATCCCTCACTAACTCCCCCTCACAAGATCTTCTCTCTCTCTCCCAACTCTCTCTCTCTAGGGTTTCTCAGGGAAGGAAGGCAGCAAAAGATTTTTTTAGTTTTTAGAAAAAGTTCTTTTATAGGAGGGCTTAAAATTTGCCCTAAATCTCAACTGGTCGGCCAAGATCGTCCAGGATGATCGGTAGATCGTCCTGTATGATCAGTTCAAATTCAGCTATTTCAGCCTGGACGATCTGGCTCTTCTGGACGATCAGTAGAAAAAATTGTTCATATCGTCCTGTACGATCCTACGATCGTCCGGGACGATTAGTGCAAATCGAGGAAAATCGTCCAGAAGACAGTTCGGGTCATCGAGAGAAATTTGTGCTGGATGACAAAAAAATGACTTGATCATCCAGTATGATGGGGACATCGTCCTGGACGATTAGTTCAAAAAGGCCCCAAATCATCCTGTATATAGTTCTGGACGTACAGCTTAAATGCACTAAACGATCAAGATCGCCCAGGACGATCCTACGATCGTCGAGGACGATATGATCGTATCAACCAAAAATAAATTATTTTCTTTAATTACCAGATTAAATTAGTCATGATTGTACTGAATCATCCGGGCCGATACACGTATCGTCCGGGATGATTAGACCAAGTATCTAAAAATAAGAACTTGCCTAACTTGATCTGGCAGCTGAGAATTTCTGATTTGGGCATATCATCTCGTACGATCTAGAGATCGTCCAGGATGATCTGCTTAATCAGACCCTCTTAACTTAGTTGCCCTAATTAGGGTTTCTGTTTTGGCTAGATTGTCCAGGACGATGTGAAAATCGTCTAGGACGATCTGAACAAAAAATGAACAGAAACTCTAATTCACTCAAGCTCTCCCCTGAGTGTGTGTGTGCAAGATTACTTAGCTAGGGAATCAGTTACATTACAATTGGCTCAATAAAAGGAAAAATCATACATTTGACACACTTGGACCCGATCTTGAGTTGGCTTGAGTGGCTCGTGGTCTTTTGTGCCTGAAACAGATTAGCCAAACAAAACACACTGGAAACATGTTTGTCATCATCAAAACCAGATTTGCAACAAGGTAAACTTGATTTATCAAGATTAACTATACCTCTTAATAAGAAAGGGATCTTAGAGTTAGAGAATAAAGTAAAGAGGTTTAAAGAAGCTCCAGTTTTAGCCAAAAAATTAGCACAAGAGTTTCCTTCTCTCAATATGTGAGAAATTTTGAAATCAAGATGAGATATCATCCTTTTAATATCTTTAAGAATGTAAAAGTTCTCATAATTTCCAAAATTGTTGTGAAGAATAAACTGAATCACTAATAAAGCATCAACCTCCAACCAAATTCTTAAAAAGCCTTTAGCCAAACAAATTTCAAGAGCTTTATGAATAGCAAACAATTCAGCATAAGTAACATTACAGGTTTTAATAGGAGCAGCAAAAGCAAGAATAATGTTACCATTATGATCTCTCAAAATACCTCCAAAGCCAGCTTTATCCTTATAAATAGAACCATCAGAATTGACTTTGATAAAATGTTCAGTAGGTTTTCTCCAAATAACAAAAGTAATACTGACATCCACCAAATTATCCATAAAATTACTTTCTAACTTATTTATCACAAATTTGAATCCACGAAATTGATTCATCTTAATTAAATCCGTATTATAAAGGCAATTGATTTTGTCCAAAGTTCTAGCAATAATCCTCTTATGGTTCATAGGAATATTCCTGTCTTTAGCATCATTCCTATCCATCCATATGAACCAAATAAGGCACACAGCAACAATGATCTTAATATGCCATCTAGTAGTCTTATGGAAATAATAGTAAGAAAATGGTTGAAAGTTAAATGACCAAAAAAAATAATGAGTATTTAAAAAATTATCATACCAAATCCAAATTCTAGCAGCAATAGCACCACTAATAAACACATGGTCAATATTCTCAATGTGACAACAACAGTAACATTTGGAAGGAATATAAAAACCTTTCTTCCAAAGAATAGTATCAACAGGAATAAACTTTTTAACAATTCTCCAAACCAACACAGAATAAGAAGTAGGGATGTTATCGCTCAAGATTTTGTCAAAGTCAACATATATATCATTTTTTTCTCTAATAAAATTCCACACATCCTTAAAAATAAAACTCCCATTATAAGAAAGTTTAAAAACAATTTGATCCTTCTTCCCATTATCAATATATAAGTTTTTAAACTTAGCAGCAATAGTTCTAGGAATGAATTCCAAAATAGAATGAAAATCCCACTCATTATTATGAAAGAAATTCTTAACTTTAATAGTAGAAGTAGAATTAGTATGCAAAAGGCTATCAATAGAACCTTCCATAAGACAGTTATCTTGCCAAAAGAAAGAATTACCAGAATTGAGACCCCAACCAATAAGAGGTTCCATTTTATGCTTAGTAGAACACAATCTCTTCCAAATATATGGATCCCCATGTTTGTAAACACAACATAAGGGATGCTTACCAAAACAATACTTAGAATTCATGAAATTAGCCCAAAGGCTAGTATTTTTCCTGAAATTCCACCACATTTTATAAGAGGAAGCACTAATAGAATCAGAAATCATTTTACAGCCAAGACCTCCCTCATTTAAAGGACCACAAAGCTTATGCCAAGAGGACCAATGAATTCTATTAGCATTAACTCTAGAACCCCAAAAAAACTTATTAAGAGTTCTTTCCATCCTTAAAACAGTAGCCACATTAGGTTTAATGACTTGGAATAAATGAAAAGCCATAGAATTAAGAGTACTTTTAAGAATAGTGAGTCTACCACCATAAGATAAGAAATGATGCACCCAAGAAGAGATGTTTTTACACATTTTTTGAATGATTTCATCAAAAAGATGATATTTTTTTAAACCTTTGTAAATAGGAGCTCCATGATATTTAAAAGGTAAGTTATGATGACTAAAACGAGTCACAGCAATGATTCTATTAATCTTAGCATGAGATATATGTTTAGAAGTAAAAAAAAGAACTTTTAGAATCATAAATCGTTAAGCCATTTTCCAAAAAGAAATTATCAAGAAAATTTTTAATTCTCTTAATATGATGAATGCTCCCATTACAAAAAATAATAAAATCATCAGTGAAGCATAAATGAGATATAGGAAGACCATTTCTAGTTCTAAAAAGCATACTGTGATTAGCCTCAAACATAGCATTAATACATTTAGAGAAATACTCCATAGCTATATTAAAAAGAGAAGGAGATAAGGGATCTCCTTGCCTAAGACCATGTGTGGAATGGAAGAAACCCAAAGAAGCACCATTCAACAAAATAGAAAACCAAACATTTTCCACTAAATTCTGAATCGGAAGAATGAATTTTTCAGAAACACCAAAAAGAGAAAGCACATTATATAAAAACTTCCAAGAAATCTTATCATAAGCTTTAGAGATGTCAATTTTAAATAACATATTACCACCTCTAATATTCAAATCTAAATCATGAACTAATTCTTGAGCAAGCAAAATATTATCAGAAATTAATCTACCCTTAACAAAAGTAGTTTGATTAATAGAAATCATATTAGGTAACAGAGGACCCAATCTTAAAGCCAAAATTTTAGAGATTAGTTTATTAAAAAAGGTACATAAACTAATAGGTCTAAACTCATTCCAAAATTCAGGATTTTCCTTCTTAGGAATCAAAACAATAGCAGTAGAAGTAAAGTATCTAGGAATAGGATTGCCATTAAAAAAATCAGAAACCGCATCCATCAAATCAATTTTAATAATATTCCAATATTTTTGAAAGAAAAGAGAAGTATATACATCAGATCCAGCAGTAGAATCAGAATTCATAGACATGAGAGCAGAGTAAATTTCCTTTTCTATAGGAATACAGGTCAGAGAAAAGTTATCATCCAAAGAAATCATATTATCAATTAAATGAGGATAAGACAAATGTTGAACCGAATTATCCTCACAAAGCATGTTAGAGAAATAATCAATAACAGAAGTATTTAGCATAGAATCCGAAATCCAAATACCATTAACATTCCTAATCTTTTTAATATGATTAGTAGACTTCTTTTTATTAACAAGAGCATGAAAATATTTGGTGTTTCTATCACCTTCTGAAATATGACTAGAAGAAGCTTTTTGTTTCCAAAAGGTCTCTTCCATATCCTGAAAATTAATAAGCTTGTCTTTGGCCAAATTCAAATCATTTAAATAAACAGGATCAGAAATAACAAGAGACTCCAACTCACAAACCTTTTTTTCCATATCTTTGATGTTGGCAAATATATTTTTAAAATGATGCTTATTCCACCAGTTAAGATAAAACTTTAACCTCTTTAGCTTATACCATAATCTAATCATACCCTTAACCGAATTATCAGGAGCCATAGCAGCATTCCAATTAGACTCAACAACATTAAGAAAATTAGTATGATGAATCCACATGTTTTGAAATCTAAAAGTAGGAATACTATTAATATCCTTTTTCTCCTCCTTTTTAGAGATAAGCAAGGGGCAATGATCAGATAAACTCCTACTAAGGTGTTCAACTGGAGTAATGGGCCATTGCTTAATCCAGAGATGATTAAATATAATTCTATTAAGCCTTTGCCACAGTCTACCATTGTTCCAAGTATAATTAGAACCCACAAAACCAATATCCACAAGGTTGCAGTCAATTATCATATTAGAAAACTCTTCCATAGAATTCATATTAGGACGATTACCTCCTTTTCTCTCATTAGCATTCAAAATAGTATTGAAGTCACCACCAACAAACCAAGGTTCAATAAGATTAGAAGAAAAATTAACAATTTGTTCCCAAATAATTTTCCTATCAATCCTATTACAAGCAGCATAAACTAAAGATCCTTTAACACAAACATCAAAATAAGAAATAGGAACATTAACAACTTGAGGAGAATCTTCAATAATATTCAAAGTAACATTCCTAGACCAAAATAACCAAATTTTTTTAGAAGAATTAAAGAAAAAATGCTGAAAACCCAACATTCTGGCAACATGAGAAATTTTAGCATTGTTAACCATAGGTTAAAAAATAGCTAAGAATTAAATAGCATGGATACAACATAAATTTGTAATTCTATTCTTGATAGAAAGAGAACCAATACCTCTCACATTCCACAATAAGAAATTGATCGTTATTTATGAAAAGGATTAGATTTAGTTATGGACTTGTCCTTACTAACATCCTTTCCTTTTTTATTCTTCCATCTCGTATTATAAACCGAATGCCAAATCTTATTCTTTCCAACTAACAATTCAGTTTCACTTAGAGCACCTGAATCAAACTAACCTTCCTCCAGTTCTTTATTCACATCCATCTTTTCAGAAGACATACCGTCATTACCCGACGAAGAAGACTTATTTAAAGCACAAGAATTGCTTTCCAAACAAAAAACATTATCAGAATTATGCAAATAATCAACAGCAGGTAAATCTTCCTAAGAGGAAGAAGAAGAATTAACAACATATTCAATATTTTTACAAGGAACAGCTTCATCAATAAGAATAGCATTATTAAAAGTAACCTTTTCATCATACAAAACAATATCCAAATTAACCTCCTAAGAAAAAGAACTTAAACCATCCTTATCAATGTTAGATTCACTAACAATAATAGGATCTTTAAGTTCTTTTAAATAAGATTCCACCTTCTCTAAATAATCATTTAAAGAATTAGCAAGTATTTATTCTTTTATAGGAGAATTTGGAGTATTGCTGTTAATAATCAAAACCGGAATAGTAGTAGGACTACGATGCTCAACTTTCCCTTTTAAATGGGGATTTAAAACAAAACAGTTATTCACATCATGGCCATGTAACTTGCAATGAGAATAGAAAATCAAAAATTTTTCAAATTGAACCTTTTGAGAATAACCAAATGTTTCAGAACCTAACCAAATTTGTTTGGGATAATCCTTAGTAATATGAATCTCAACTAAAATTCTAGAAATAGATGGCCTAGTCTTATTAGTAGTAGCTTGATCCACTTGAAGTGGTCTACCAAACAAAGAATCAATAGCTTGTAAAATTTTAATATCAAAGAAATGCATTCTCAAATTAGGTAAAGATAACCAAACAGGGCAAATTGGAGACTCAGCATGAATGTCAAAATCCGTAGACCATTTCAGGAGACGCATTTGGCAATTTCTAATGAAATAAGATCTTCTCAAAAAAACTCTACAGTAATCCAACTCATTAGAGAGATTAATAAAGACATGTTTAGCATCAAGAAGAGAGACAGAGAAACTTCTTGTAAGATGCAAGTTATGAAAAAAATTTCGAATATCTTCCATATAGGGTCTACGAAATGTAAATTTACCAACTAAAGCAAATTTATATGGCTCTGCCAATTTTTGTAAATCATTTTCGGACAGCAACAGAGCAGGCATCCCATTAAAAGGGGAAGAAGAAATAGAAATACCAGATTCCTCCAAATTATTAGTTCTAGATAAAGCTTCTTTAAAGGACTTAGGTAATGAAACTTTCTTAGGAACGTTTGGCAAGATCTCTGAAATCTTCTTGCCCTCCACTTTAGATTCATCCTTCTAGGATGATTTATTTCCTTCCATAATCTCATAAGAGTGATTAAAACAGGAGAAATAATCTTTGTCCAAAGCTAATTCTCTATTAAGGAAGATTCGAGATGAATCTTCCCCATCACAACCCTCCGTCGAAACCCTAGATTGGCTTGATGGCATAAAAAAGCTGAAAACAAAATAGGAAATCTAAAAGGAAAAGAGATGGAGAAGCAAAACGAAAAAAAATCAAATGAAATCGCACACCATTCTGGACAGGAACAACAGATCACCCTAAAATCGCCAAAGGGAACTCCAAGATCGCTCCAAGAACGCCAGGGGTTTTTTTCTCCATTTTAATGTTTAAATATAATTTAATTTAATTAGTTTTTTAATTTTTTAATTTTTTTTAATGTTTAATTTTAATGGTTAGGGTTTAGGGTTTTACAATTTAGGGTTTAGGGTTTACGGTTTATGGTCTTTAGGTTTTAGTGTTATTTTTAGGTTTTAGGGTTTAAGGTTTAGGGTTTATGGTTTTGAGTTTAGGGTTTAGGGTTTAGGGTTTAAGGTTTTAGGGTTTAGGGTTTAAGGTTTATGGTTTTTAGGGTTTAGGTTTTAGGGTTTAGGGTTAAGGATTTAGGGTGTAGGGTTTAGGATTTTTAGGGATTTAGGGTTTAGGGCTTAGGGTTTAGGGTTTAGTTAGGGTTTTTGGGTTTAGGATTTTAGGGTTTAGGATTTTAGGGTTTAGGGTTTTTGGGTTTTTTAGGGTTTAGGGTTTTAGGGTTTAGTGTTTTTTTAGGTTTTAGGGTTTAGTTTTTTTTTAGGGTTTTAGGGTTTAGGATTTTAGTGTTTACGATTTTAGTCTTTCAATTTTAGGGTTTAGGGTTTAAGGTTTTTAAGGTTTAGGGTTTAGGGTTTAGGGGTTTTTAGGGTTTTTTACGCTTTTTCGGGTTTAGGGTTTTAGGGGTTTCTTTCATGGTTTTTAGGGTTTATGGTTGAGGGTTTATGGTTTTACGATTTATAATTTATGATTTTTAGGGTGTTAGGGTATAGGGTTTAGGGTTTATGGTTTTTAGTGTTTAGGGTTTTTTACAGGTTTAGTGTTTAGGGTTTAGGGTTTAGGGTTTATGATTTTAGGGTTTAGGGATTGGTTTAGGATTTAGGGTTTAGGGTTTTGGATTTTTAGGATTTAGGATTTAGGGTTTAGGGTTTTGGGTTTTTAGGATTTGGGGTTGAGGGTTTAGGGTTTTTTTAGGGTTTTAAGGGTTTATGGTTTTAGGGTTTTTTTTTATAAGGTTTTTAGGGTTTAGGGTTTAGGGTTTGTTATGGTTTTTTATGATTTTTTAGGTCTAGGGTTTACGATTTAGGCTTTTAGGGTTTTTGTTAAAGATTTTTAGAGTTTAGGGTTTAGGGTTTTAGGGTTTAGGGTTTTTTAGGGTCTTATGGTTTTAGGGTTTTGGGTTGTTTTAGGGTTTAGGGTTCTCTTTTAGGGTTTAGGGATTTACGATTTAAGGTTTAGGGTGTAGGGTTTATGGTTTCTAGGGTTTAGGGTTTTAGGGTTTAGGGTTTAGGGTTTTTTAGGGTTTTAGGGGTTTAGGGTTTAGGGTTCTCTTTTAGGGTTTAGGGATTTACGGTTTAAGGTTTAGGTGTAGGGTTTATGGTTTCTAGGGTATAGCGTTTTAGGGCTTAGGGTTTAGGGTTTAGGGTTTAGGGTTTAGGATTTTTAGGGTTTAGGGTTTAGGGTTTAAGGTTTTTAGGGATTTAGGGTTTAGGGTTTAGGGTTTAGGTTTAGGTTTTAGTGTTTAGGGTTTAGTGGTTAGGGTTTTAGTGTTTATGGTTTTTTGTGTTTAGGGTTTAAGGTTTAGGGTTTTTATGTGTTTTTAAGGTTTAGGGTTTAGGGTTATAGGTTTTTTATAAGGGTTTTTAGGGTTTAGGGTTTTTTTTAGCATTTTAAGGGTTTATGGTTTAGCGTTTAGGGTTTTAGGGTTTAGGGTTTAGGGTTGAAGGTTTTAGGGTTTTTTATAAGGTTTTTAGGGTTTAGGGTTGTGGGTTTTTTAGGGTTTTTAGTGTTTAGGGTTACCGGTTTAGGGTTTTAGGGTTTTTTTTTAAAGATTTTTAGGGTTTAGGATTTAGGGTTTTAGGGTTTAAGGTTTTTTAGGTTTTTAGGGTTTTAGGGTTTATGGTTTTTTTAGGGTTTAGGGTATTCTTTTAGGGTTTAGGGTTTTACGATTTAGGGTTAAGTTATAGGGTTTATGGTTTTTAGGGTTTAGGGTTTAGGGTTTAGCGATTAGTGTTTAGTGTTTAGGGTTTAGTGTTTAGTCTTAAGGGTTTAAGGTTTTTAGGGTTTATGTTTTAGGGTTTAGGGTTTAGGGTTAAGGGTTTAGGGTTTAGCGTTTAGCGTTTAGGGTTTTTAGGGATTTAGGGTTTAGGGTTTAGTGTTTAGGTTTTAGGGTTAAGGGTTTAGTGGTTAGGGTTTTGGGTTTAAGGTTTTTTATTATTTTAGGGTTTTAGGGTTTAGGCTTTAGGGTTTTTTTAATGTTTAGGGTTTAGGGTTTAGGGTTTTTTTTAGGGTTTTAGGGTTTAGGGTTTTAGGGTTTAGGGTTTTAGGGTTTTGGGTTTTGGGTTTAGGGTTTAGGGTTTAGAGTTTAAGGTTTTTAGGGTTTCATGTTTAGGGTTTAGGGTTTTTAGGGTTTTTTTAGGGTTTTTAGGGTTTAGGGTTTAGGGTTTTAGGATATTTTTTTAGGGTTTTTAGGATTTAGGGCTTAGGGTTTTAGGTTTTTCTTTAAGGTTATTAGGGTTTATGGTTTAGGGTTTATGTTTTAGGGTTTAGGATTTTTTTAAGGTTTTTTAGGATTTTTAGGGTTTAAGGTTCAGGTTTTAGGGTATTAGTGGTTTTTTTTGGGTTTTTAGGATTTAGTGTTTAAGGTTTAGGGGTTTAGGGTTTAAGGCTTTTAAGGGTTTTAAGGTTAAGGCCTTTTTTCGGGTTTAGGGTTTAGGGTTTTTTTTAGGGTTTCAGGGTTTAGGGTTTTACAGTTTAGGGTTTAGTGTTTAGGGTTTAGGGTTTAAGGTTTTTGGGGTTTAGGGTTTTTTTAGGGTTTAGGGTTCAGGATTTAGGGTTTAAGGGTTTAAGGTTTAGTGTTTAGGGTTTTTAGGGTTTAGGTTTTAGGGTTTATGGTTTAGGGTTTAGGGTTTTTAGGAATTTAGGGATTAGGGTTTAGGGTTTAGGTTTTAGTGGTTAGGGTTTCAGGGTTTTAGGGTTTAGGGATTTTAGGGTTTAGGGTTTAGGGTTTTAGGATTTAGGGTTTAGGGTTTAGGGTTTAGGGTTTAAGGTTTTTGTGGTTTATGGTTTTTTATGGTTTTTAGGGTTTAGGTTTTAGGGGTTTAGGTTTTTTTTGGGTTTTTAGGGTATAAGGTTTAAGGTTTAGAGTTTCTTAGGGTTTTTAATGGTTTTTTAGGGTTTAGGGTTTTCTGATTTTTTTTATGGTTTTTAGGGTTTAGGCTTTAGGGTTTTAAGGTTTTTTTTTAAAAGGTTTTTGGTGTTTAGGTTTTTAGGGTTTAAGATTTTTTTAGAGTATTTAGGGTTTAGGGTTTAGGTTTTAGGGTTTTTTTTTTAGGGTTTCAGGTTTTAGGGTTTTACGGTTTAGGGTTTAGTGTTTAGGGTTTGTGGTTTTTAGGGTTTAGGGTTTTTTTAGGGTTTACGGTTCAGGGTTTAGGGTTTAAGGGTTTAGGGTTTAGGATTTTTAGGGTTTAAGGGTTTAGGGTTTAGGATTTTTAGGGTTTAGGGTTCAGGGTTTTTAGGGATTTTGGGAATAGGGTTTAGGGTTTAGGGTTTAGTGGTTAGGGTTTCAAGGCTTTAGGGTTTAGGGTTTTCTGGGTTTAGGGTTTAGGGTTTAGGGTCTAGGGCTTAAGGTTTTTGGGGTTTAGGGTTTTTTAGGGTTTTTAGGGTTTAGGTTTTAGGGTTTTAGGTTTTTTTTTTTTACAGTTTTTAGGGTATAGGGTTTAGGTTTTAGAGTTTCTTGGGGTTTTTAAGGTTTTTTAGGGTTTAGGGTTTAGGGTTATATGATTTTTTATGGTTTTTATGGTTAAGGTTTTAGGGTTTAGGATTTTTTTAGGGGTTTTTAGGGTTTTTAGGGTTTAGGGTTTAGGTTTTAGGGTTTTTTTTAGGGTTTCAGGGTTTAGGTTTTTGCGGTTTAGGGTGTAGTGTTTAGGGTTTAAGGTTTTTCGGGTTTAGGGTTTTTTTAGGGTTTAAGGTTTACGGTTTAGGGTTTAAGGGTTTAGGGTTTTAGGTTTAAGTTTTAGGGTTTATTGTTTAGGGTTTAGGGTTTTTAGGGATTTAGGGATTATGGTTTAGGGTTTAGGGTTTAGTGGTTAGGGTTTCAGGGTTTTAGGGTTTAGGGTTTTAAGGGTTTAGGGTTTTGGGTTTTAGGGTTTAGGGTTTAGGGTTTACGATTTAGGGTTTAGGGTTTATGGTTTTTAGGGTTTAAGGTTTTTTATGGTTTTTAGGGTTTAGGATTTAGGGGTTTAGGTTTTTTTTTTTTGGGTTTTTAGGGTATAGGGTTTAGAGTTTAGAGTTTCTTAGGGTTTTTTATGTTTTTTTTGGGTTTAGGGTTAGGGTTTTATGATTTTTTTAATGGTTTTTAGGGTTTAGGGTTTGGGGTTTTAAGGTTTTTTTTAAAAGGGTTTTTAGGTTTTATGTTTTTAGGGTTTTTAGGGTTTAGGGTTTAGGGTTTAGGGTATTTGGGGTTTTTTTTAAGGGTTTTAGGGTTTAGGGGTTTAGCATTTAAGGTTTTTTAGGTTTTTAGGGTTTTAGGTTTAAGTCCTTTTTTTTAGTTTAGGGTTTTGGGTTTTTTTTTAGGGTTTAAGGGTTTTGGGTTTTACAATTTATGGTTTAGGATTTAAGGTTTTTGGAGTTTAGGGTGTTTTTAGGATTTAGGGTTTAGGGTTTAGATTTTAGGGTTTAGGGCTTTTAGGATTTACGGTTTAGGGTTTACGGATTAGGGATTAGGGTATAGGGTTTTGAGGGATTTAGGGATTAGGGTTTTAGGTTCAGGGTTTACTAGTTAAAGTATTAGGGTTTAGGGTTTAGGATTTTTTAGGGTTTTAGGGTTTTATGGTTTAGGGTTTTTTAGGCTTTATAATTTATGGTTTAGGTTTTAAGGTTTAGGGTCTAGATTTTAGGGTTTATGATTTACGGTTTAATGGTTAGGGTTTTATGGTTTAGGGTTTTTTTTAGTGTTTAGGGTTTATGGTTTAGGGTTTAGGGTTTTTATGGGTTTTTAGGGTTTAGGGATTAGGGTTTAGGGTTTTAGGGTTTTTTTAAGGATTTTTAGGGTTTAGGGTTATTTTAGGGTTTTAAGGGTTTATGGTTTAGCGTTTAGGGTTTTAGTGTTTAGGGTTTAGGGTTTAAGGTTTTGGGGTTTTTTTAATAGGGTTATTAGGATTTAGGGTTTAGGGTTTTTTAAGGTTTTTAAAGTTTAGGGTTTTAGGGTTTTTTTTTAAAATATTTTTAGGATTTAGGGTTTAGGGTTTTAGGGTTTAGGGTTTAGGGTTTTTTAGGTTTTTAAGGTTTTAGGGTTTAGAGTTTTTTTAGTGGGTTAAGGTTTTCTTTTAGGATTTTGGGTTTTATGGTTTAGGGTTTAGGGTGTAGGGTTTATGGCTTTTAGGCTTTAGGGTTATTTTTAGGGTTTAGGGTTTAGGGTTTAAGGTTTTTAAGTTTTAGGGTTAAGGGTTAAGGGTTTTTCAAGGTTTTTTAGGATTTTTAGGGCTTAGGGTTTTAGGATTTTTTTTAAAGATTTTTAGGGTTTAGGGTTTATGGTTTGAGGGTTTAGGGTTTTTTAGTTTTTTAGGGTTAAGGGTTGTTTTAGGGTGTAGGGTTTAGGGCTTAGGGTTTAGGGTTTAGGGTTTTTTAGGGTTTATAGGGTTTAGGGTTAAAGGTTTTAGGTTTTTTTTTAGGGTTTTTCGTGTACAGGGTTTGGGGTTCTCAGTTTTTTAGTACTTTTTTTGGGTTTTTAGGGTTTAGGTTTTAGGATATTTTTTTAGGGTTTTAGGATTTTTATGATTTAGGGTTTAGGGTTTTAGTTTTTTTTAAGGTTTTAGGGTTTAGGGTTTAGGTTTTAGGGTTTATGGTTTTTTTAGTGTTTTTTAGGGTTTTTAGGGTTTAGGGTTTAGGTTTTAGGGAATTAGGGGGTTTTTTTTTTGGGTTTTTAGGGTTTAGGGTTTAGGGTTTAGGGGTTTAGGGGTTAAGGCTTTTTAGGGTTTTAAGGTTAAGGCCTTTTTTTGGGTTTAGGTCTTAGGGTTTTTTTGAGGGTTTCAAGGTTTAGGGTTTTACGGTTTAGGGTTTAGTGTTTAGGGTTTAAGGTTTTTAGGATTTAGGGTTTTTTTAGGGTTTAGGGTTTTTAGGGTTTAACTTTTAGGGTTTATGGTTTAGGGTTTAGGGTTCAGTGTTTTTAGGGATTTAAGGATTAGGGCTTAGGGTTTGGGGTTTAGGGTTTAGTGGTTAGGGTTTCAGGGTTTTAGGGTTTAGGGTTTTTAGGGTTTAGGGTTTAGGGTTTTAAGGTTTTTTTGAAAAAGGTTTTTACGATTTAGGGTTTTTTTAGGGTTTTTAGGGTTAAGGTTTAGGTTTTAGGGTATTAGTTGTTTTTTAAGGGTTTTTAGGGTTTAGGGTTTAGGATTCAAGGTTTTTTAGGTTTTTAGGATTTTAGGGTTAAGGCATTTTTTTTGGTTTAGGGTTTAGGGTTTTTTTAGGGTTTAAGGGATTAGGGTTTTACGATTTAGGGTTTAGGATTTAGGTTTAGGGTTTAAGGTTTTTTTAGGGTTTAGGGTTTAGGGTTTAAGGTTTTAGGGTTTAGACTTTAGGGTTTAGGGTTTTTAGGATTTATAGTTTAGGGTTTACGGTTTAGAGTTTAGGGTATAGGGTTTTTAGGGATTTAAGGATTAGGGTTTAGGGTTTAGGGTTTAGGGTTTATTGGTTAGGGTATTAGGGTTTAGGGTTTAAGATTTTTTAGGGTTTTAGGGTTTTCGGGTTTAGGGTTTTTTAGGGTTTAGGATTTAGGGTTTTATGGTTTAGGGTTTAGGGTATAGGGTCTAGGGTTTAGCGTTTAGGGTTTACGATTTAGTGGTTAGGGTATTAGGGTTTAGGGTTTTTGTTTAGTGTTTAGGGTTTATGGTTTTGGGTTTAGGGTTTTAATGGGTTTTTAAGGTTTAGGGATTAGGGTTTGGGGTTTTAGGGGGTTTTTTTAAGGGTTTTTAGTGTTTAGGGATATTTTAGGGTTTTAAAGGTTTATGGTTTAGCGTATAGGGTTTTAGGTTTTAGGGTTTAGGGTTTAAGGTTTTACAATTTTTTTAATAGGGTTTTTAGGGTTTAGTGTTTAGGATTTTTTAGGGTTTTAAAGTTTAGGGTTTACAGTTTAGGGTTTTAGGGTTTTTTTTTAAAATATTTTTAGGGTTTAGGGTTTTAGGGTTTAGGGTTTCGGGTTTAGGGTTTTTAAGTTTTAGGGTTAAGGGTTTAGGGTTAAGGGTTTAGGGTTTTTTAGGATTTTTTAGGGTTTTTAGGGTTTAGGGTTCTAGGGGTTTTTTTTAAAGATTTTTAGGGTTTAAGGTTTAGGGTTTTTTAGGTTTTTAGGGTTTTAGGGTTTAGGGTTTTTTAGGGGGTTAGGGTTTCAGAGTTTAGGGTTGTTTTAAGGTTTAGGGTTTAGGGTTTAAGGTTTTTAGGATTTAAGTTTTAGGGTTTAGGGTTTAGGCTTAAGGGATTAGGGCTTAGGGTTTACGATTTTTATGAATTTAGGGTTTAGGGTTTAGGGTTTAGGGTTTAGGGTGTAGTGTTTAGGGTTTAGATTTAAGGCTTTAGTTGTTAGCATTTTTGGGTTTACGGTTTAGGGTTTTTTAGGGTTTTAAGGTTTTAGGGTTTAGGGTTTAGGGTTTTTTTAGGGTTTTAGGGTTTAGGGTTTTAGGGTTTAGGGTTTTACGGTTTAGGATATAGGGTTTAGGGTTTAGGGTTTTAGGTTTTTTTTAGGGTTTTCAGGTTACAAGGTTTAGAGTTAAGAGTTTTTAGGGATTTATTTAGGGTTTTTAGGGTTTAGGGTTTAGGGTTTTAGGGATTTTTTTTAGGGGTTTTAAAGTTTTGGATTTACGATTTAGGGTTTTAGGGTTTTTTTTTTTAAATATTTTTAGGGTTTAGGCTTTTAGAGTTTAGGCTTTTTTAGGTTTTTAGAGTTTTAGGGTTTAAGGTTTTTTTAGGGGTTATGGTTTTCTTTTAAGGTTTTATGGTTTAGGATTTAGGGTGTAGGGTTTATGGCTTTTAGGGTATAGGGTTATTTTTAGGGTTTAGATTTTAGGGTTTGGGGTTTAAGGTTTTTAAGTTTTAGGGTTAAGGGTTTAGAGTTAAGGGTTTATGGTTTTTAGGGTTTTTTAGGGTTTTTAGGGTTTAGCGTTTTAGGGTTTTTTTTAAAGATTTTTAGGGTTTAGGGTTTAGGGTTTTTTAGTTTTTTAGGGTTTTAGGGTTTAGGGTTTTTTGGGGGGTTAGGGTTTTCTTTTAGGGTTTAGGGTTTTATGGTTTAGGTTTTACAGTGTAGGGCTTATGGCTTTCAGGGTTTAGGGTTGTTTTAGGGTTTAGGGTTTAGCGTTTAGGGTTTAGGGTTTAGGGTTTAGGGTTTAAGGTTTTTAGGATTTAAGTTTTAGGGTTGAGGGTTTAGGATTAAGGTATTAGGGTTTAGAGTTTAGGGTTTTTACGGATTTAAGGTTTAGGGTTTAGGGTTTAGTGTTTAGCGTTTAGATTTAAGGGTTTAGTGGTTAGCGTTTTTGGGTTTGAGGTTTAGGGTTTTTTAGGGTTTTAAGGTTTTAGGGTTTAGGGTTTTTTAAGGGTTTAGAGTTTTTTTTAGGGTTTTAGGCTTTAGGGTTTTAGGGTTTAGGATTTAGAATTTAGGGTTTAAGGTTTTTAGGGTTTAGGATTTTTTAGGTTTTTTAGGGCTTAGGGTTTATGGTTTTAGATTTTTTTTAGGGTTTTTAGGGTACAAGGTTTAGGGTTAAGAGTTTTTTAGGGTTTTTTTAAGGTTTTAGGGTTTAAGGTTTTAAGGATTTTTTTTAGGGTTTTTAGGGTTTAGGGTTTAGGGTTTTAGGGGTTTTTTTAAGGTATTTAGGGTTTAGGGTTTAAGGTTTAGGTTTCAGTGTTTAGGGATTTTTTAGGGGTTTTTATGGTTTTTAGGGTTTAGAGTTTAGGTTTTAGGGCATTAGGGTATTTTTTTTAATGTTTTTAGGTTTTAGGGTTTAGGTTTTAGGGGTTTAGGGTTTAAGGTTTTTTAGGATTTTAGGGTTTTAAGGTTAAGGCTTTTTTATTAGGTTTAGGGTTTAGGGTATTTTTTTAGGGTTTCAGGATTTAGGGTTTTACGGTTTAGGGTTTAGGGTTTAGGGTTTAGGGTTTAAGGTTTTTGGGGTTTAGGGTTTTTTTATGGTTTAGGGTTTAGGGTTTACGGTTTAGGGGTTAAGGTTCAGGGTTTTTAGGGATTTAGGGTTTAGGGTTTAGGGTTTAGGATTTAGGGTTTAGGGTTTAGAGGTTAGGGTTTCAGGGTTTAGGATTTTTTAGGGTTTTAGGGTTGTAGGGTTTAGGGTTTTTTAGGGTCTAGGATTTAGGGTTTTAGGGTTTAAGGTTTAGGGTTTAGGGTTTAGGTTTTTTGTAGTGTTTAGGCTTTAGCGTTTAAGGTTTAGTGTTTTTATGGGTTTTTCATTTTTAGGGATTTTGGTTTAGGGTTTTAGAGTTTTTTTTTATTAAGAGTTTTTAGTGTTTAGGGTTTAGGGTTTAGGGTTTAGCTTTTATGTTTTTTGGGTTTAGGGTTTAGGGTTTGGGGTTTTGGGTTTTTTTTTTGGTTTAGGGTTTAGCATTTTTTAGGGTTTTTTACATTTTTTAAGTTTTAGGGTTTAGGGTTTAGTGTTTTAGGGATTTTTTTGAGATTTTTAGGGTCTAGGATTTAGGGTTTTAGGGTTTAGGGTTTAGGGTTTAGGGTTTAAGGTTTTTAGGGTTTAGATTTTTTTTTAGTGTTTAGGGTTTAAGGTTTAGGTTTTTTATGGGTTTTTAAGGTTTAGGGTTTTGGGTTTTGGGTTTTAGGGTTTTTTTTTATTAAGAGTTTTTAGGGTTTAGGGTTTAGGGTTTAGGGTTTAGCTTTTATATTTTTTGGGTTTAGGGTTTAGGGTTTGGGGTTTTGGGTTTTTTTTTTTTGGGTTTAGGGTTAAGGGTTATTTAAGGTTTTTTATAAATTTTATGTTTTACGGTTTAGGGTTTAGGGTTTTAGGGATTTTTTTGAGGTTTTTAGGGTTTAAGGGTATTAGGGTTTAGGGTTTTTTTTAAGGTTTTAAGGTTTAGGGTTTAACGATTTAGGGTTTTAGGTTTTTAGGGCTTAGGGTTGTTTTTAGGGTTTACGGTTTAGGGTTTAGGGTTTAGGATTTTTAGGGTTTAGGTTTTAGTGTTTAGTGTTTAGGGTTAAGGGTTTAGGGTTTAGGGTTTAGGGTTTAGGGGTTTAGGGTTTAGGGTTTAGGGTTTATGGTTTAGTGATTCGGGTTTTCGGGTTTAGGGTTTTTTAGGGTTTTTGGGTTTAGGGTTTTTTTAGTGTTTAGGGTTTAGGGTTTAGGGCTTGGGGTTTTTTTAGGGTTTTAAAGTTTAGGGTTTTAGGGTTTAAGGTTTTAGGGTTTAGGGTTTAGGGTTTAGGGTTTAAGATTTTTAGGGTTTAGGGTTTAGGGTTTTTTAGGCTTTTTAGGGTTAACAATTTTTTAGGGTTTTAGGGTATAGGGTTTATAGTTTTTAGGGTTTTTGGGGGTTTTTAGTCTTTAAGGTTTAGGGTTTTATGGTTTAGGGGGTTTAAGTTTTAGAGATTAGGGTTTTTTTAAGGTTTTTAAGGTTTTTTGGGGTTTAGGGTTTAAGGTTTAGAGTATTAAGGGTTTTTTTATGGTTTGGGGTTTAGGGATTAGAGGTTAAGGGTTTATGGTTTTTTAGGGTTTTAGGATTTTAGGGTTAAGGCTTTTTTTTGAGTTAAGGGCTTAGTGTTTTTTTAAGGTTTAAGGGTTTTGGGTTTTACGGTTTAGGGTTTAGGGTTTAGGGTTTAGGGTTTAGGGTTTAGGGTTTAGGGGTTTAGGGTTTAGGGTTTAGGGTTTATGGTTTAGTGATTCGGGTTTTCGGGTTTAAGGTTTTTTAGGGTTTTTGGGTTTTAGGGTTTAGGGTTTTTTTAGTGTTTAGGGTTTAGGGTTTAGGGATTGCGGTTTTTTTAGGGTTTTAAAGTTTAGGGTTCTAGGGTTTAAGGTTTTAGGGTTTAGGGTTTAGGGTTTAGGGCTTATGGTTTTTAGGGTTTAAGGTTTAGGGTTTTTTAGGGTTTGTAGGGTTAATGATTTTTTGCGGTTTTAGGGTATAGGGTTTATAGTTTTTTATTATTTTTGGGGGTTTTTAGTCTTTAGGGTTTAGGGGGTTTAGGCTTTAGAGATTAGGGTTTCTTTAAAGGTTTTTTAGGGTTTTTGGGGTTTAGGGTTTAGGGTTTAGAGTATTAAGGGTTTGTTTTATGGTTTGGGGTTTAGGGATTAGGGGTTTAGGGTTTAAGGTTTTTTAGGGTTTTAGGATTTTAGGGTTAAGGCTTTTTTTTGGGGTTAAGGGCTTAGTGTTTTTTTAAGGTTGAAGGGTTTAGGGTTTTACGGTTTAGGGTTTACGGTTAAGGGTTTAGGGTTTAGGGTTTAGGGTTTAGGGTTTAGGGGTTTAGGGTTTAGGGTTTAGGGTTTAGGGTTTAGGGTTTATGGTTCAGTGATTCGGGTTTTTGGGTTTAAGGTTTTTTAGGGTTTTTGGGTTTTAGGGTTTAGGGTTTTTTTAGTGTTTAGGGTTTAGGGTTTAGGGATTGGGGTTTTTTTAGGGTTTTAAAGTTTAGGGTTTTAAGGTTTAAGGTTTTAGGGTTTAGGGTTTAGGGCTTAAGGTTTTTAGGGTTTACGGTTTAGGGTTTTTTAGGGTTTATTGGGTTAATGATATTTTGGGGTTTTAGGGTATAGGGTTTATAGTTTTTTAGGGTTTTTGGGGGTTTTTAGTCTTTAGGGTTTAGTGTTTTATGGTTTAGGGGGTTTAGGTTTTAGAGATTAGGGTTTTTTTAAAGGTTTTTTAGGGTTTTTGGGGTTTAGGGTTTAGGGTTTAGAGTATTAAGGGTTTTTTTTATGGTTTGGGGTTTAGGGATTAGGGGTTTAGGGTTTAAGGTTTTTTAGGGTTTTAGGATTTTAGGGTTAAGGCTTTTTTTGGGGTTAAGGGCTTAGTGTTTTTTTAAGGTTTAAGGGTTTAGGGTTTTACGGTTTAGGGTTTACGGTTAAGGGTTTAGGGTTTAGGATTTAGGGTTTAGGGTTTAGGGTTTAGGGGTTTAGGGTTTAGGGTTTAGGGTTTAGGGTTTATGGTTTAGTGATTCGAGTTTTCGGGTTTAAGGTTTTTAGGGTTTTTGGGTTTTAGGGTTTAGGGTTTTTTTAGTGTTTAGGGTTTAGGGTTTAGGGATTGGGGTTTTTTTAGGGTTTTAAAGTTTATGGTTTTAGGGTTTAAGGTTTTAGGGTTTAGGATTTAGGGTTTAGGGCTTAAGGTTTTTAGGGTTTAGGGTTTAGGGTTTTTTAGGGTTTATAGGGTTAATGATTTTTTGGGGTTTTAGAGTATAGGGTTTATAGTTTTTAAGGGTTTTTGGGGGTTTTTAGTCTTTAGGGTTTAGGGTTTTATGGTTTAGGGGGTTTAAGTTTTAGAGATTAGGGTTTTTTTAAAGGTTTTTTAGGGTTTTTGGGGTTTAGAGTTTAGGGTTTAGAGTATTACGGGTTTTTTTTATGGTTTGGGGTTTAGGGATTATGGGTTTAGGGTTTAAGGTTTTTTAGGGTTTTAAGATTTTAGGGTTAAGGCTTTTTTTTGGGGTTTAGGGCTTAGTGTTTTTTTAAGGTTTAAGGGTTTAGGGTTTTACGGTTTAGGATTTAAGGTTTCTGGTGTTTACGGTTTAGGGTTTAAGGTTTAGGATTTAGGGTTTAGGGTTTAAGGTTTTTAAGGTTTAGCACTTTTTTTAGTGTTTGGGCTTTAGTTTTTTTTTGGATTTTAAAGATTTAGGGTTTAAGGTTTTAGGGTTTTTTTTATTCAATGTTTTTAGGGCTTAGGGTTTAGGGTTTGGGGTTTAACTTTAAGGGTTTTAGGGTTTAGGGTTTTGTAGGGTTTTAATGGTTTAGGATTTAGGGTTTTAGTGTTTTTTTTAATGGTTTTTAGTGTTTAGGATTTATGGTTTTTAGGGTTTAGAATTATATTTAAGGATTAGGGTTTTACGGATTAGGGTTAAGGGTGTACGGTTTATGGTTTTTAGGTTTTAGGGTTTAGAGTTTAGGGTTTAGTGTTTAGGGTTTTACGGGTTTAGGTTTTAGGGTTTAAGGTTTAGGGTTAAGGGTTTAGGGTTTAGGGTTTTTAGGGATTTAGGGTTTAGTGTTTATGGTTTAGGGTTTAGGGTTTAGGTTTTAGGGTTTAGGGTTTAGGGTTTAGTGGTTAGGGTTTTAGGGTTTAGGGTTTCAGGTTTTTTAGGGTTTAAGGTTTTTATGGTTTAGTGTTATTTTAGGATTTAGGGTTTAGGGTTTAGGGTTTTTTTTACGGTTTTAGGGTGTAGGGTTTAGGGTTTTAGGGTTTAGGATTTATGGTTTAGGGTTTAGGGTTTAGGGTTTAGGGTTTTTTAGGGTATTTAGGGTTTAGGGTTTTAAGGTTTTTTTATGGTTTTTAGGGTAGAGGGTTTAGGGTTTAGAGTTTTTTAGGGTTTAGGGTTTAGGGTTTAGGGTTTTTTAGGGTTTTTAGGGTTTGGTGATTAGGGTTTTTTAGGGTTTTTAGGGTATAGAGTTTATTATTTTTTTGTGTTTTTTTAGGGTTTTTATAGTTTAGGGTTTAGGGTATTAGGATTTAGGGGGTTTAGGTTTTAGGGTTTAGGGTTTTTTTAGGGATTTTTAGGGTATTTAGGGTTTAGGGTTTAGTGTTTAGAGTATTAAGGGTTTTTTTTAGATTTTTAGGGTTTAGGGTTTAGGGTTTAGGGTTTTAGGATCTAAGGTTCTTTAGGGTTTTAGGGTTTTAGGGTTAAGGCTTTTTTTGGGGTTTAGGGTTATGGGTTTTTTTTAGGGTTTAAGGGTTTAGGATTTTACGATTTAGGGTTTTAGTGTTTTTTTAATGGTTTTTAGTGTTTAGGGTTTATGGTTTTTAGGGTTTAGAATTATTTTTAAGGATTAGGGTTTTACGGTTTAGGGTTAAGGGTGTAGGGTTTATGGTTTTTAGGTTTTAGGGTTATTTTTAGGGTTTAGAGTTTAGGGTTTAGTGTTTAGGGTTTTACGGGTTTAGGTTTTAGGGCTTAGGGTTTAGGGTTAAGGGTTTAGGGTTTTTAGGGATTTAGGGTTTAGTGTTTATGGTTTAGGGTTTAGGTTTTAGGGTTTAGGGTTTAGGGTTTAGTGGTTAGGGTTTTAGGGTTTAGGGTTTCGTGTTTTTTAGGGTTTAAGGTTTTTATGGTTTAGTGTTTTTTTAGGGTTTAGGGTTTAGGGTTTTTTTTACGGTTTTAGGGTGTTAGGGTGTAGGGTTTAGGGTTTTAGGGTTTAGGATTTATAGTTTAGGGTTTAGGGTTTAGGGTTTAAGATTTTTAGGGTTTAGGGTTTAGGGTTTTTTAGGGTATTTAGGGTTTAGGGTTTAGGGTTTTAAGGTTTTTTTAATGGTTTTTAGGGTATAGGGTTTAGGGTTTAGAGATTTTGTTAGGGTTTGGGGTTTAGGCTTTGAGGTTTTTATGGTTTAGGGTGTAGGGTTTTTTAGGATTTTTAGGGTTTAGTGATTAGGGTTTTTAGGGTTTTTAGGGTATAGACTTTATTATTTTTTTAGTATTTTTTATGGTTTTTATGGTTTAGGGTTTAGGGTATTAGGGTTTAGGGGGTTTAGGTTTTAGGGTTTAGGGTTTTTTTAGGGTTTTTAGGGTATTTAGGGTTTAGGTTTTAGTGTTTAGAGTGTTAAGGTTTTTTTTAAGGTTTTTAGGGTTTAGGGTTTAGGTTTAGGGGTTTAGGATCTAAGGTTCTTTAGGGTTTTAGGGTTTTAGGGTTAAGGCTTTTTTTGGGGTTTAGGGTTATGGGTTTTTTTTAGGGTTTAAGGGTTTAGGGTTTTACGATTTAGGGTTTAGGGTTTAAGGTTTAAGGTTTCTGGTGTTTAGGGTTTTTTTTTCGAGTTTAGGGTGTAGGTTTAGGGTTTTAGGGTTTGGGGTTTAGGGTTTTTAGGGTTTAGGGTTTAAGATTTTTAGGGATCTAGGGTTTAGAGTTTAGGGTTTAGGGTTTACGGTTTAGGGATTAGTTGTTCGGGTTTTAGGGTTTAGGGTTTATGATTTTTTAGGGTTTTAAGGTTTAAAGTTCTTTTAGGGTTTAGGATTTAGGGTTTTTTTTTTTTTGGTTTTAGGGTTTAGGGATTTAGGGTTTGGGGTATAGGGTTTAGGGTTTAGGGTTTAGGGTTCAAGGTTTTTAGGGTTTAGGGTTTTTTTTGTGTTTAGGCTTTAGGGTTTAGGGTTGAGTGTTTTTTTGGGTTTTTAAGGTTTAGGGTTTAGGGTTTTAGGATTTTTTTTATTCAGAGTTTTTAGGGTTTACGATTTAGGGTTTAGGGTTTAGCTTTTAGGGTTTTAGGGTTTAGGGTTTCAGGGTTTTTTTTTAGGGTTTAGGGTTTAGGGTTTTGTAGGGTTTTTCTGGTTTAGGGTTTTGGATTTAGGGTTTAGGTTTTATGGTTTAGTGGTTTGGGATTTAGGGTTAAGGTTTTGGATTTTTAGGGTTTTAGGGTCTAGGATTTTTTTAGGGTTTAGGATTTAGGGTTTTTTTAAAGGGATTAAGGGTTTAAGCTTTAGGATTTAGGGTTTAGGGTTTAAGGTTTTTATGGTTTAGGGGTTTTTTTAGTGTTTGGGCTTTAGGGTTTAGGGTTTAGTATTTTTTTTGGATTTTTAAGATTTAGGGTTTAAGGTTTTAGGGTTTTTTTTATTCAAAGTTTTTAGGGTTTAGGGTTTAGGGTTTAGGGTTCGGGGTTTAGCTTTAAGGGTTTTAGGGTTAAGGGTTTTAGGGTTTAGGGTTTTGTAGGGTTTTTATGGTTTATGGTTTAGGGTTTTAGGGTTTTTTTTTAATGGTTTTTAGTGTTTAGGGTTTTTAGGGTTTATAATTATTTTTAGGGTTTAGGGTTTTACGGTTTAGGGTTAAGGGTGTAGGGTTTATGGTTTTCAGGGTTGAGGATTATCTTTAGGGTTTAGGGTTTAGGGTTTTTAGTAATTTAGGGTTTAGGGTTTTGTGGTTAGGGTTTTAGGGTTTAGGGTTTTAGGGTTTAGGATTTATGGGGGTTTAGGGTTTAGGGTTTATGATTTTTAGGGTTTAGGGTTTCTGGTTTTTTAGGGTATTTAGGGTTTAGGGTTTAGGGGTTTAAGGTTTTTTTTTTATGGTTTTTAAGGTATAGGGTTTAGGGTTTAGAGTTTTTTATGGTTTAAGGTTTAGGGTTTAGGGTTTAAGGTTTTTATGGTTTAGGGTTTAGGGTTTTTTAAGGTTTTTAGGGTTTAGTGGTTAGGGTTTTCTAGGGTTTTTAGAAAATAGAGTTTATTATTTTTTAGCTTTTTTTTATGGTTTTTATGGTTTAGGGTTTAGGGGGTTTAGGTTTTAGGGTTTAGGGTTTTTCTTAGGATTTTGGGTTTAGGGTTAAGGGTTTAGGGTTTTTAGGGATTTAGGGTTTAGGGTAGGGTTTAGGGTTTAGGGTTTAGTTGTTAGGGTTTTAGGGTTTTGGGTTTCAGGTTTTTTAGGGTTTTAAGTTTTTATGGTTTAGGGTTTTTTTAGGGTTTAGGGTTTAGGGTTTAGGGATTGTTATATGGTTTTAGGGTTTAGGGTTTTAGGGTTTAGGATTTATGGTTTAGGGTTTAGGGTTTAGTGTTTATGATTTTTAGGGTTTAGGGTTTAGGGTTTTTTAGGGTATTTAGGGTTTAGGGTTTAGGGGTTTAAGGTTTTTTTTAAGGTTTTTAAGGTATAGGGTTTAGGGTTTAGAGTTTTTTAGGGTTTAGGGTTTAGGGTTTAGGGTTTAAGATTTTATGGTTTAGGGTTTAGGGTTTTTTAGGGTTTTTAGGGTTTAGTGGTTAGGGTTTTTAGAAGATAGAGTTTATTGTTTTTTAAGGTTTTTTTAGGGTTTTTATGGTTTAGGGTTTAGGGCGTTTAGGTTTTAGGGTTTAGGGTTTTTTAGGGTATTTAGGGTTTAGGGTTTAGTGTTTAGAGTATTAAGGGTTTTTTTTAGAGTTTTTAGGGTTTAGGGTTTAGGATTTAGGGGTTTAGGGTTTAAGGTTTTTTAGGGTTTTAGGGTTAAGGCCTTTTTAGGGGTTTAGGGTTATGGGTTTATTTTAGTGTTTAAGGGTTTAGGGTTTTACGATTTAGGGTTTAGGGTTTAAGGTTTAAGGTTTCTTGTGTTTAGGGTTTTTTTTTCGAGTTTAGGGTGTTGGTTTGGGGTTTTAGGGTTTAGGGTTTTTAGGCTTTAGGGTTTAGGGTTTATGGTTTATGGTTTAAGGTTTTTAGGGATTTAGGGTTTAGAGTTTAGGGTTTAGGGTTTACGGTTTAGGGATTAGTGGTTCGGGCTTTAGGGTTTACGGTTTAGGATTTTTTAGGGTTTTAGGGTTTTAGGGTTTAGGGTTTTTTTAGGGTTTAGGATTTAGGGTTTTTTTTTAGGGTATTAGGGTTTAGGGATTTAGGGTTGGGGGTTTAGGGTTTAGGCTTTAGGGTTTAGTGTTTAAGGTTTTTAGGGTTTAGGGGTTTTTTTAGTGTTTAGGCTTTAGGGTTTAGGGTTTAGTGTTTTTTTTGGGTTTCTAAGGTTTAGGGTTTAGGGTTTTAGGGTTTTTTTTATTCAGAGTTTTTAGAGTTTACGATTTAGGGTTTAGGGTTTAGCTTTTAGGGTTTTAGGGTTTAGGATTTTAGGGTTTTTGTAGGGTTTAGGGTTTAGAGTTTTGTAGGGTATTTATGGTTTAGGGTTTAGGATTTTACGGTTTTTTTTAGAGGTTTTCGGGGTTTAGGGTTTATGGTTTTTAGGGTTTAGGGTTTTACGATTTAGGGTTTAGGGTGTAGGGTTTATGGTTTTTAGGGTTTAGTGTTACTTTTAGGATTTTGGGTTTAGGCTTTAAGGTTTTTAGGGTTTTAGGGTTTAGGGTTCAGGGTTAAGGGTTTAAGGTTTTTAGGATTTTGGTTTTTTTTTTAGTGTTTAGGCTTTAGGGTTTAGGGTTTAGGTTTTTTATGGGTTTTTAAGGTTTAGGGTTTTGGGTTTAGGGTTTTAGGGTTTTTTTTTATTAAGTGTTTTTAGGGTTTAGGGTTTTGGGTTTAGGGTTTAACTTTTATGTTTTTTGGGTTTAGGGTTTAGGGTTTGGGGTCCTGGGTTTTTTTTTTGGGTTTAGGGTTAAGTGTTATTTAGGGTTTTTTATAATTTTTAAGTTTTACTGTTTAGGGTTTAGGAGTTTAGGGATTTTTTTGAAGTTTTTAGGGTTTAAGGGTATTTGGGTTTAGGGTTTTTTTAGGGTTTAGGGTTTTTTTAAGGTTTTAAGGTTTAGGGTTTAACGATTTAGGGTTTTAGGTTTTTAGGGCATAGGGTTATTTTTAGGGTTTACGGTTTAGGGTTTAGGGTTTACTGTTTAGGATTTTTAGGGTTTAGGTTTTATTGTTTAGTGTTTAGGGTTAAGGGTTTAGGGTTTAGGGTTTAGGGGTTTAGGGTTTAGGATTTAGGGTTTAGGGTTGAGGGTTTATGGTTTAGTGATTCAGGTTTTCTGGTTTGTGGTTTTTTAGGGTTTTTGGGTTTTATGGTTTAGGGTTTTTTTAGTGTTTAGGGTTTAGGGTTTAGGGATTAGGTTTTTTTAAAGGTTTTAAGGTTTAGTGTTTTAGGGTTTAAGGTTTTAGGGTTTAGGGTTTAGGGTTTAGGGCTAAGGTTTTTAGGGTTTAGGGTTTTTAGGGTTTTTAGGGTTAACAATTTTTTACGGTTTTAGGGTATAAGGTTTATAGTTTTTTAGGGTTTTGGGGGGCTTTTAGTCTTTAGGGTTTACGGTTTTATTGTTTAGGGGGTTTAAGTTTTAGAGATTAGGGTTTTTTTTAAGGTTTTTTTGGGTTTTTGGGGTTTAAGGTTTAGGGTTTAAAGTATTAAGGGTTTTTTTTATGGTTTAGGGTTTAGGGATTAGGGGTTTAGGGTTTAAGGTTTTTTAGGGTTAAGGCTTTTTTTGGGGTTTAGGGCTTAGTGTTTTTTTAAGGTTTAAGGGTTTAGGGTTTTACGGTTTAAGGTTTACGGTTCAGGGTTTTAAGGTTTCTGGTGTTTAGGGTTTTTTTAAGGGTTTAGGTTGTAGGGTTTAGGATTTTAGGGTTTATGGTTTTTAGTGTTTAGGGTTTAGGGTTTAAGATTTTTAGGGATTTAGGGTTTAGGGTCTATGAAAGTTTGATAGGGATGTTAAGTCCTAGTGAACTAGTCCCGAGGCTAACCAAGAGGGGTATGAATTGGTTATTTAAAAATTTCACAACAACAATGAGAAAATCTTTTCAATACTTAGCAGCGGAAACAATTAAACAACAATGAAAAGATCACTCTCAGATATTCAAAAGTAAAGTGCAGAACTGAATCAGAAAAGTAAACCAGATTTTATAGTGGTTCGGTCAACTCGACCTACGTCCACTCCCCGGAGCCTCCCCTCCGGGTATTGCACTAAACAAAAAGTGTCTCTCCTTTTGCTCCCACAGCAAGGCGGAGAAGCCTGTACAAGACCTCCTTTTCACCACACGGTGGGGCAGAGAACCCGACCTCCTTTTGCTTCCTCCTGAGGCAGGAAGAAAACCTTCGAACTCCTTTTGCTTCCACCTGAAGCGGGCAGAGAACCCCGGATCTTCTTGCGAACGATCCTCCCACGACGAACACCGACTAGACGAAAGACGACGAGCAGAGAAGACGACTCTGATCCATGCTTGGAGAAACCTTAGTGAATCCCTCACTAACTCCCCCACACAAGATCTTCTCTCTCTCTCGCAACTCTCTCTCTCTCTCTAGGGTTTCTCAGGGAAGGAAGGTGGCAAAAGATTTTTCTTGTTTCAAGAAAAAGTTCTTTTATAGGAGGGCTTAAAATTTGCCCTAAATCTCAACTGGTCGGCCAAGATCGTCCAGGACGATCGATCGATCGTCCTGTACGATCAGTTCAAAATCAGCTGTTTCAGCCTGGACGATCTGGCTCTTCTGGACGATCAGTAGAAAAAATTGTTCAGATCGTCCCGTACGATCCCGCGATCGTCCGGGACAATTAGTGCAAATCGAGAAATATCGTCCAGAAGACAGTTCGGGTCATCCAAAGAAACCTGTGCTGGACGACCAAAAAATGGCTTGATCGTCCAGGACGATAGGGACATCATCCTGTACGATTAGTTCAAAAAGTGTACAAATCGTCCTAAACATAGTTCGGGACGTACAGTTGAAATGCATTAGACGATCATGATCGTCCGGGACGATCCTGCGATCGTCCAGGATGATTTGATCGTATCAATCAAAAATAAATTGCTTTCCTTAATTACCAGATTAATTTAGGCATGATTGTACTGAATCGTCCAGGATGATCAGACCAAATAACTTAAAATAAAGACTTGCCTAACTTGATCTGGCGGCTGAGAATTTCTGATTTGAGCACATTGTCCCGTACAATCCAAAGATCGTCCAGGACGATCGGCTTAAACAGACCCTGTTAACTTGGTCGCCCTAATTAGATTTTTTGATTTTAGTGGATCGTCTAGGACGATGTAAATATCATCCAGGACGATCTGAACAAAAAATGAACAGAAACTCTAATTCACTCAAGCTCTCCCCCTGAGTGTGTGTGTGCAAGGTTACTTAGCTAGGGGATCCGTTATATTACAATTGAATCAACAAAAAGAAAAATCATACATTTGACACACTTGGACCCGATCTTGAGTTTGCTTAATTTGCTTGTGGTCTTTTGTGCCTGAAACGGGTTAGCCAAGCAGAACACACTGGAAACATGTTTATCATCATCAAAACCAGATTTGCAATAATCTCCCCCTTTTTGATGATGTCAAACCTATGTTCAGTAGTTTTAAAAATACAAGAGCTAGGAGATCAAAAAGAAATTTTTTTTTAAATTTTTAATTTTCATTGAACCAACAAAGTAGTACAACCACAAGTACGGAACATAACAGGAACAACCCTAGTACTGACTCCCCCTTTTGACATCACAAAAAAAGAGGGTAAGGAAAATCAACATAACCAGGCATGACAAAATAAAGCAGTGCAAACAAAACAGAAAAAACAGCGACTACACAATAAAAACTAAAACTGAGGCGGATCCTGATCAGAAGAAGGAGGTGGCGGTGGTGGGTTGAAGTAATGGTGAATGGCCTGAAAGTGGGCTCAAATCCAGGCAATATCCTGGTCATGCTGCTGTTGCTACTGTGCAGCATAGTCAGTGAAGCACTGGATGTCCTCGGCATACCGCTGCTCCTGGGCAACCACATAGGAGTCAAATCTTACCTCCCACTGATCGAAGCGCTTCACCAGGTGGTCAAAAGGGGAGAGGCAATGCGAAGGGGAGCAGGTGCCTTTGGTGCAACAGGAACTGGAATGGCCTCTTCCTCCTCTTCCTCAACATACGGGGCGGGCTCCGGATGTAGTCGGGTGCTGTGTAGGACATGGAAGGCATTGTTGGCGAGGAAGGAAGGAGGAACATCTGGAGCTGCGGGATATTTCAGGTCATATTTGATTTTGAGGGCATAGGCAACGAAGTGTCCTAAGGCTAGATTTGGACGACGGCGATGACCTGGATCCCGAATGGTGGTGAGGTGCTCGAGGTACCGGATAATAAGGTCGTGGCAATAAATTCCCTATTGGCCAAGATGTAGTAGGTGGTCAAGGATAGGAGTGGGGTGATGTGAATTCAATCCCCCGCCTTTGGAACGACGGAGGAACGAAGAACATGCTGAATAGTCCAGGCATCCTTAAGAAGTGTGGAGCAGGCATTATCATGATAAGGGGCATTTGTATTTCGAAGGAAATGATTGGCGACACTCCAATCATAGTCTGGGTCGGTGATAAGGGTGTGGAGTTTGTTGCCAGTGACGGAAAGTTGGAGATTGTTATGAAAGTCCTGGTAGGTAAGTTCGACGGGGCGCTGATTTACATAAGAGCGGAGGGTGTAATAATCAGCCAAAATCCGCAAGTTTGCAAAGAAAACGCGAAGAAGTTTTTAGCTAAAGGGAAATGCGAGAGTCATGATGAAGGTGAGGGAGGTGTGTGCGAAGAGGTCAAGGACAGGATAAGTGAGAGTGCGGGGATTTATGATTTTCGACGGTGTGATCCCCACTTCGTAATATCGCTCGTACGCAGCCTGATCGGCTGCATTCGGGAAGCGAGGATCAACAGGTCCCCAGGAGGAACTGACACCCTTTTGACGGGACCGTTTGCCACCAGCCATTAGGAATCGAAAATGTAAGGAAGTAGAAGGAGAGTGGAAGAAAAAGGTTTGGAAAATCCTTAAGAAAATCGCTATTTATATAGAAAATGGCCTGATCGTCCCGTACGATCGCGACATCGTCCAGGATAATATGGGCATTTATGACGTCGTGGACGATTGTTCAAAAAGACAGTCCGATCATCCAGGACGATCAGAGATCGTCCAGGACGATTAGACACAGGCGATCGTCCCGAGGAGTCAGGCTGGACGACCGTTGACGAAAAGTATCATCCAGGACGATTAGGTGGATCGTCCGGGATGATATGCAATAAATATGTCGGACGGGCCGAATTCCAATCGTCCAGCGGCTTGCACGTGGATCGTCCAGGATGATGAGGTGGATCATCCAGGACGATGGATAATAATTGGTGCAATGTCAGTCGTTTGATCAGATCAGGAAGATATGGATCATATCGTCCAGGATGATATAAGGATCATCCAGGACGATCACCAATAATTGGAATTTTTTAGCAGCAGGAGCAGTGTGGGGATGATTTTGAATGAATCGTCCAATATGATGTTTGGATCGTCTACAATGAAGAGGATCGTCCAGGACGATCGGTGTATCGTCTAGGACGATGTGAAGAAAACAGAAAAAGATGGATGATGAAGATGACCGATCAGGATCCTAAAAACACAACCATGAAATAAAAATAAAACAAAAATGAATAAAACTCACAGCAAAAACACATAAAAGCAAGGTTTTTTTTTTGATCAAGCTGCTCGAGTAAATCAGAATTTTTCCTTGATTTTAGATTCAAAAACCAATAAGAAGATGATTGACAGCGCTGAAATCCAGAAAACGTTGGAAAAATCAACATTCGTAACTCCGACCCCGGGCACCTTATCGATGCAAATCTCTTTCAAAACAAAAATCCGATTAAGAAGAAAAGACATTAGATTTGAAAAGAGATCCTTTCAAGCCTCGTTCTAGAAAAATATCTAATATAATAGTGTTACAAAGTAAGGAATCAAAAATCAGGATTTCCAAACTCAAGGTTTTGAAAATATTAAGTGGCTCACGGATTTTTCTAAGACATTTAGCAATCTGAAAGGGAAGAAAGCTTGGTTTGGGCTCATTTTGTGCCTCTTTTTCAAATTGGTTGGCGCTTTATGCATCTTTTCATTTTTGATACACTTTGTGTATCCAATTTGGAAATTTCACATTTTTTCAGTTTTGGGCTCATTTTATGCCTCTTTTTCAAATTATTTGGCGCACTGCGCATCTTTTGTAAGCTTTCTCCTTTTCATAATCATTAAAGAGTCCCAGCTATGAGATTATCTTCCAGACATAGGAGATGACTCTCCACAGTAAGGAAGAATAATTCACAGAATAAAAGCCATACAACATATGATAAATGCAATCACTTGGTTTAGAAAATCAAGCTAATGACTAAAGACTTTGAAAAACACTATTGATATGAGGCAGATTACTGTAGGAAGAGAAAATAATCTCTATTTTAAAAACTAACATTTTAATTTTGAAGAGGATTTTTATCCAAAAGAAACTATACACTAGTAAAGGAGTTAGAGGAAGAGAAATAATCATCAATATTTCTTCCCTTTAACAGATTCAGTGGAATCAATCACTGCTTACCAGCTTCCAAATAAAAATAAGGTAAAAACTCCCAGTCAGAAATTCAGATTATCAGAAGTAGTGAGCGGTGATCAGATTTTGAAAAATATAAAATAGTAAGTGCAAGATATGAACCAGTGAGTAAAAATAAGTAGAAAATCACATCAAGGTAAATACTCAAATAAAACTAACAGTAAGGCTAAAATAAAAATCAGCAGAATAAATAAAATCAACTGAAAGAAAATAATCAAACTAAAAACTAACTAACAAAAAATAGAATACCAATCAGAATAATTAGAAATCAGCAGTCATTAGAATCAAGCATTTATATAAATCACTCATAATCTGGTACTTAAAATACTGAATGAGTCAAAGGCCAGTGGTTTTGTGAATATGTCAGCCAGCTGATTTTCAGTTGCTACATGATGTAGCTCAATGTCCCATTTTGTAACACGGTCCCTAATGAAGTGATGCCTTATATCAATGTATTTGGTCCTAGAATGTTGGATTGGATTCTTAGAGATACAGATGGCACAAGTATTATCACACAGAATAGATATTGTGCCAACAGGTACTCCTAAATCCAAGACTTATTGCTTCAACCAAAGAACTTGGGCCACACAACTTCCTAAGGCAATGTACTCAGCTTCAGTAGTGGAAAATGCAACTGAGTTCTATTTTCTACTAGGCCAGGAGACTAACGACTATCCTATGAACTGACAAGTCCCAGAATTGCTCTTTCTATCCATCCTACACGCTGTAAAGTCAGAATCAGAATATCCAATGATCTCAAAAGAGGTGTTATGCCTAGGGTACCAAATTCCTAGGTTTGGGGTCCCTAAAAGATATCTAAGAATTCTCTTTACAGTAGTCAGGTGGGACTCTTTAGGATCAGCCTGAAACCTAGCACAAAGACAGACACTAAACATGATATCAGGTCGGCTAGCAGTCAGGTAAACCAGTGATCCTATTATTCCTCTATACTTCTTCTTATCAACAGATTTTCCACTTGAATCCTTATCTAACTAAACTAAGTGTTGAAATCCAGGATCTCGAGCACTTAATTTTGATGGTGATAACTAATACTTACTGAATCCATATAGACTTCCTTTAGATTACAAATGTTTAATCCTTGTATATGAGTACTAATATTTTAGGTCCGATGCACACTGCTCAAGGTTACTGGAGACTCAAACCGGGTAGAATAGGCTGTTGAAAAGTTTGTAATTTTTATTTCTTTATTTTTTTTTTTGAGTCTACCATAGAAGCATGCATGTGAAAGGAGCAACCATGCACACACACAAGGGGAGAATTATTTTAAATATTTAAAAGTTTTTTCAGAATATCGTAATGTATGATTTAATATCATAATGTACAATTAATTAATAATACTCAGGTTAACGGCTAATTTTTAGATGATTAAATTTATAATCTAATCATAATGTACGATACCTATCGTACTATACGATAAGATACAATTGAGAAACCCTAGCCGCCAGAATAAGTATGGTAAGTTCTTAATTTTGATTTTTTGAACTGATCGTAATGTACGATGATGATCGTACTGTACGATTAACTGAATACTTACCAAAATTATCTCCCGTAATCAGGAAATAAATGTTGGTTTCTTATTTAATGTTGATCATACTGTACGATTGTATATCGTATCGTATGATAGACAGAGACGATTATAATCGTCCCGTCGACCATACCAGACGAAACCAAGTTTTTTTGTTCTATTCATCCTGGATGATATTTGTATCATACAGGACGATATCCTGAAACACAATAGTCGTACTGTAAGACTAAAGGAGTGCTGGACGACTGGCAGAGATGAATTCTTTCATCCCAGGGATCGTCCCACAGATCGTTCTGTACGAACAGTATGAATCAACAGTATCGTCCTGTATAATTTACATATCATACAGTATGATATGTATAAACTTTGAACTAATCGTACTGTACGTTTATAGATCGTACTGTACGAACAGAAGTGCAAAAGTTGAATCTTTTAGGGTTTTCTGAAGCCTGATATAAAAATAACTTAAAATTTTTCTTAGTGAGTTGTTGATCTATCCTCTTGCTGTGAGAGGCTTTGAGGGAAGAAGGAGATTCGTGAGGGAGAAGTTTTTCCTCAGAGAGATCCAGGGCTTGCGAGAGGAAGGTGAAGGTGACCTTGAGCGTGAGGGAGAAGTAGTGTGAGGGGATTACACGGTGGCTCCAAGCTAGCTGCATGCTTTGCTCCTCTTGTGGCTTTGGGGAGTCTCAGGAAAGTTCTCGAGGGAAGAGTCACTTCAAGATCGACATCGCCAAGGTACTCTGCTATCTCCAGGAGGGAGAAAAAGGAGTAAGTCCGCTGCCGTCACCAGGAGGGTGACATAGCATTTGGTATTCCGCCGCACCGAGGGAGGTGAAAGTGAGTATTGTAAATGCTTCTCCGCCTTGCTGTGGGAGCAAAAGGAGAGTCAACTTTTACTAGTGCAAATCTCGAAGTAGAGGACTCTGGGGAGTGGACGTAGGTTAAGTGACCGAACAACTATAAATATCTCTGGTGTGTTTTTTCCATTTTACCGTACTTTACTTTTCATGCTCTTAATTAGTACGTCAAATTGCTTGGTGAAAAATCATAATTTGAATCTTGTATTGTGAAAGTTAAAATTGAATTACCAATATCGTTGTTGTGATCGTTGTACTTGCTTTCGCACATTATTCATTGAGTTATCCTTTAAAAATACAAAAAAAAATAGAACTCTTATTTAGGGTTGAATTTTTAAAATACCAATTCACCCCCCCTCTTGGCGCATCTCGTACTTTCAAGTGGTATCAAAGCAGGGTTTCAAAATACTGTTTTAGAAAACCTAGAAACGTAGGATCCATGGCTCAATTTGGTAACCGTAACACTGCGGAGGGTTATTCTATAACTCGTCCACCATTATTTGATAATATACCATTTGATTTCTGGAAAATACGCATGTTTACATTTTTACCGTCTCTAGACTATCGCATGTGGATGTTAGTCCAAGAAGGTTATTCTGCATCATTTCGTATGTTGAATGGAATTTAAACTGAACTATCATTTAATGAATGGAGCATTAAGGATAGAGAACTTGCACAGCTAAATGCTAATTATCTAAACTGTTTCTTTTGCGTATTGAAATCAGAAGACTATATGCGAGTATCAACTTGTACTACTGGAAAGCAAATTTGGGGCAAACTGTGTATTACGTATGAAGGAACTAGTGAGGTCAAGCAATCTAGGTTGAACATACTGCTACATGATTATGAACTATTCCGCATGAAACCTAGTGAAACTATATCTGACATGTACACTCGATTACCCAGATTGTAACATTTCTGCATGCTTTAGGAAGAGAGTTGTCTAACTCAGAAAAAGTAAACAAAATACTACGATGTTTTCCTAGCTCATATGATACTAAAATTACTGTAATAACTGAGTCAAAAGACCTGAACGTTTATTCTATTGACAATTTACTTGGGTCACTCATTGCCTACGAGCAAGGAGTGAGTCAATGATAAAGTGATGCAGGTGAAAAGAAGAAGGAGTGAATGGTGGCTTTAAAAGCAAACAATTTTGAAAGTGACAGCTCAGCAACGGAGGAAGATGACGACATCACGTTGATGACTCATCAGTTCAAAAATTTTCTGAAAAGAAAGTAGCGCCGTCATCAAAGAAATTGGAACAAAGGTAAAAGCTCAAAGTATACTAAAGTTGCATCTGACACAATTTGCTTTGAGTGTAGGAAACCCGGTCATCTCCGAGCTGATTGCCCCAACATCAAGACTCATCAAACCAAGGAAAAGGGTGAGGAAAGATCAAAGTTCAAGAAGGGCAAAATTAAGACACAAAAAGCATTTTGGGCCGACTCTGCCTCATAATCATCGGAAGAAGAAGTAGAGGAGGAGGTAACGAATATGTGTCTTATGACTAATGATAATCTTAATCAATCAGATCAAGATGAGGTATGTCAACTGTCCTACGATGAACTGCTTGTTATTTCTGAAAAATCAATGACTCGTATAGAAAATTAAAGAAAAAGCATGTTAGTCTTAAGACTGAGTTTAATACTTTACAAAAGGAGCATGCTAGTGTAGTTAAGAATTTTTTTGACTTGGATAAAGATCATGAAAGTTCGATAGGGATGTTAAGCCCTAGTGAACTAGTCCCAAGGCTAACCAAGAGGGAGGGTGCATTGGTTATTTAAAAATTTCATGATAACAATAAAAACCTTTTCGATACGTAGCAGTGGAAACACATAAACAAGAACGAAAAGATCAACCACAGATATTCACCCAAGCAGTTAATATCAAAAAAGTAAAGTGCAAAACTGAATCAGAAAAGCAAACCAGATTTTATAGTGGTTCGGTCAACTTGACCTACGTCCACTCCCCGGAGCCTCCCATCCGAGTATTGCACTAAACAAAAAGTGTCTCTCCTTTTGCTCCCACAGCAAGGCGGAGAAGCCTGTACAAACACCTCCTTTTCATCACACGGTGAGGCAGAGAACCCGACCTCCTTTCGCTTCCTCCTGAAGCAGGCAGAGAACCTTCGAACTCCTTTTGCTTCCACCTGAAGCGGGCAGAGAACCTTCGAACTCCTTTTGCTTCCACCTGAAGCGGGCAGAGAACCCCGGATCTTCTTGTGAACGATCCTCCCACGATGAACACCGACTAGACGAAAGACGACGAGTGGAGAAGACGACTCTGATCCGTGCTTGGAGCAACCTTAGTGAATCCCTCACTAACTCCCCCTCACAAGATCTTCTCTCTCTCTCTCACAACTCTCTCTCTCTAGGGTTTCTCAGGGAAGGAAGGCAGCAAAAGGTTTTCCTTGATTTTGGAAAAAGTTCTTTTAAAGGAGGGCTTAAAATTTGCCCTAAATCTCAACTGGGGACGATCGATAGATCGTCTTGTATGATCAGTTCAAATTCAGTTGTTTCAGCCTGGACGATCTGGCACTTCTGGACGATCAGTAGAAAAAAATTTTCATATCGTCCCGTACGATCCTGCGATCGTCTGGGATAATTAATGTAAATTGAGGAAAATCGTCCAGAAGACAGTTCGGGTCGCCCAGAGAAATTTGTGCTGGATGACCAAAAAATGACTTGATCGTCCAGGACGATAAGGTCATCGTCCTGTACGATTAGTTCAAAAAGTGCCCAAATCATCCTGAACATAGTTCGGGACATACAGCTGAAATGCACTAAATGATCATGATCGTCCGGGACGATCCTGCGATCGTCCAGGACGATATGATCGTATCAACCAAAAATAAATTGCTTTCCTTAATTACCAGACTAAATTAGGCATGATTATACTGGATCATCCGGGATGATACACGTATCGTCCGGGACGATCAGACCAAGTATCTAAAAATAAGAACTTGCCTAACTTGATCTAGCAGCTGAGAATTTGTGATTTGGGCATATCGTCCCGTACGATCAGGAGATCGTCCAGGACGATCTGCTTAATCAGGCCCTCTTAACTTAGTCGCCCTAATTAGGGTTTCTATTTTGGCTGGATCGTCCAGGACGATGTGAAAATCGTCCAGGATGATCTGAACAAAATTTTAACAGAAACTTTAATTCACTCAATCTCTCTCCCTAAGTGTGTGTGTGCAAGGTTACTTAGCTAGGGAATCAGTTACATTACAATTGACTCAATAAAAAGAAAAATCATACATTTGACACACTTGGACCCAATCTTGAGTTGGCTTGAGTGGCTCGCAGTTTTTTGTGCCTGAAACAGATTAGCCAAGCAAAACACACTAGAAACATATTTGTCATCATCAAAACTAGATTTGCAACAATCTCCCCCTTTTTAATGATGGCAAACATTTGTAAAGTAGTCTGAAAATACAAGTAAACTAGGAGATCAAACAAACAAATATTTTTTAAATTTTCATTTAACAGCTAAAACAATATAGGAAATATGACTCAGAAAATAGAAACAAACATGACTACAACTGACTCCCTATTTTGACATCACAAAAAGGCGGAGGGAAAAATAGAATACTGAAATAAAACATAAAATAGAACAACTACAAAACAGGAAACTAAAACTGAGGCGGATCCTGATCGGAAGAAGGAAGTGGCGGTGGAGGGTAGAAGTAATGGGGAATGGCCTGAAAGTGAGCTCCAAACCAGGCCATGTCCTGATCGTGCTGCTGTTGCTGCTGCGCAGCATAGTCTGCGAAGCATTGGATGTCCTCATTGTGGTGCTGCTCCTGGGCAACCATGTAGGAGTCAAAATGGGCCTCCCACTGGTCGAAGCGCTGCACCAGGTGGTCAAAGGGAGAGGCAATGCGAAGGGGTGCAGGTGCCTCTGGTGCAGCAGGAACTGGAACAGCCTCTTCCTCTTCTTCCTCAACATCCGGGGCGGGCTCCAGATGTAGTCGGGTGCTGTGTAGGATGTGGAATGAGTTGTTTGTGAAGAAGGAAGGAGGAACATCAGGAGGGACAGGATACTGAAGGTCATATTTTGTCTCTAAGGCATAGTGAATAAGATGACCTAAAGCTAGATTTGGGAGACGCCTGTGGCCTGGATCTCTAATGGTGGTGAGGTATTCTATGTATCAGATGATCAGATCAGAGGCATTAAATTCTCGACGGGCCATGATGTAGTAGGTGGTCAAGGATAGGATCAGGGTAATTTGAATTCGATCCCCCGCCTTTGGAATGACAGAGGAATGAAGGACGTGCTGAATGGTCTGGGCATCCTTGAGAAGGGAAGTGCAAGCATTGTCATGATAGGGTGCGTTGGTATTGCGAAGGAAGTGATTGGCGACACTCCAATCATAGTCAGGATCAGTGATAAGCGTGTGAATTTTGTCGCCAGTGACAGACAAGTTGAGAATATAATGAAAATCGTGGGTCGTGAGTTCCACGGGGCGTTGATTTACATAAGATCGAAGAGTGGAATAATTTGCAGAAATTCACAAGTTGGCAAAGAAGATTCGAAGGAGTTCCAGATTGAAGGGAAAGGCTAAGGTCAGAATGAAGGTGAGGGAGGTGTGTGCGAACAAATCTAAGATGGGATAAATGAGAGTGCGGGGATTGACAATCTTGGAGTGCGTGATCCCCACATTATGATAGCATTCGAAAGCCGCCTGATCGGTGGCATTCGGGAAGCAAGGATCGACATGTTCCTGGGACGAACTGGCCCCCTTTTGACGAGACCTTTTACCACCAGCCATTAGGAACCCAAAGAGGAAAAAAGTAGAAGGAAAGTGGAGGAAAAATGGTGTGAAACATATAAAGAAAACTGCTGTTTAAATAGAAAACGGACTAATCGTCCCGTACGATCGCGGGATCGTCCGGGACGATTTGGTCATTTATGACGTCTTGGACGATTGGTCAAAAAGGTGGTCCGATCGTCCAGGACGATCAAAGAACATCCAGGATGATTAGACACAGGTGATCGTCCCGAGGAGTCAGGCTTGACGACCGTTGATGAAAAGTATGATCCCTGATGATTAGGTGGATCATCCCGGACGATATGTAATAAATATGTCGGACGGGCCTAATTCCAATCATCTAGCGGCTGACACGTGGATCGTCCAGGACGATGAGGTGGATCGTCCAGAACGATGGGCAATAATTGGTGCAATGTTAGCAATTTGATCAGATCAGAATAATATGGATCATATCGTCCAGGACGATATAAGGATCGTCCAGGACGATCACCAATAATTGGAATTTTTCAGCAGCAGGAGCAGTGTGGGGACGATTTTGAACGAATCGTCCAGGATGATGTTCGGATCATCCAAGATGAAGTGGATCATCCAGGATGATAGTGGTATCATCCAGGACGATGTGAAGAAAATAGAAAAAGATGAAGGATGAAAGATGATCGATCAGGATCCCAAAAATACAACCATGAAATCAGAATAATAAAAAAAAAAAAATTAACCACACAAACATATAAAAGCATTTTTTTTTTGATTAGGATGCTCGAGAAAATCAGAATTTTTCCTTAATTTTAGATTCAAAAACCAATGACAGGACGATTGACATCGCTGAAATCCAGAAAAGGTTGGAAATAATCAACTTTTGTAACTCCGACCCCGGGCACCTTATCGATGCAAACCTCTTTCAAAAAAAAAAATTTGATTCAGAAGAAAAGACATTTGATTTGAAAAGAGATCCTTTCAACCCTCGTTCCAGAAAAATATCTGATATAATAGTGTTACAAAGTAAAAAATCAGAAATCGGGATTTTCAAAACACAAGCTTTTGAAAATATTAAGTGGCGCACAGATTTCTCTAAGACATTTAACAATCTGAAAAGGAAGAAAACTTGGTTTGGGCTCATTTTGTGCCTCTTTTTCAAATTGGTTGGCGCTTTGCGCATCTTTTGATTTTTGATACACTTTGTGTATCCAATTTGGCAATTTCGCATCTTTTTAGTTTCAGGCTCATTTTATGCCTCTTTTTCAAATTATCTAGCGCACTGTGCATCTTTTATAAGCTTTCTCCCTTTCATAATAATTAAAGAGTCTCAGCTGTGAGATTATCTTCCAGACATAGGAGATGACTCTCCACAGTAAGGAAGAACGATTTACAAAACAAAAGCCATACAACATATGATAAATGCAATCACTTGGTTTAGAAAATCAAAGTAATGACTCAAGACTTTGAAAAACACTACTGATATGAGGCAGATTACTGTAGGAAGATAAAATAATCTCTATTTCAAAAACTAACATTTTAAATTTAAAGAGGATTTTTATTCAAAAGAAACTACACACCAGTAAAGGAATTAGAGGAAGAGAAATAATTATCAATATTTCTTCCCTTTAATTGATTCAGTGAAGTCAATCACTGCCTACCAGCTTCCAAACCAAAACAAGGTAAAATCTCCCAGTCAAAAATTCAGATCACCAGAAGTAGTGAGCGGTGATCAGATCTTGAAAAGCATAAAATAGTAAGTGTAAGATATGAACCAGTAAATAAATAAAAATAGGTAGAAAATCATAGCAAAGTAAATACTCAAATCAAACTAATAGTAAGGCTAACACAAAAATCATCAGAAGAAATAAAATCAACTGAGAGCAAATAATCAAATCAAAACTAACTGACAGAAATCAGAAATCAGAATACCAAAACTAACTAACAGAAATCAGAAATCATAATACCAAAAACTAACAAACAGAAATAAAAAATCAGAATACCAAAAACTAACTAACAGAAGTCAGAATACCAAAAAATTAACTAATAGAAGTCAGAATACCAATCAGAACAATCATAAATAAGTAGTCATCAGAATCAAGTATTTATATCAATCACTCCTAATCTGGTTCTCAAAATGCTAAATTAGTCAAAGGCCAGTGGTTTAGTAAATATGTCAGCCAGCTGATTTTCAGTTGCTACGTGATGTAGCTCAATGTCCCCTTTTGTAACATGGTCCCTAATGAAGTGATGCCTAATATCAATGTGTTTGGTCCTAGAATGTTGGATTGGATTCTTAGAGATACAGATGGCACTAGTATTATCATACAGAATAGAAATTATGCCAACAGGTACTCCTAAATCCAAGACTTGTTGCTTCAACCAAAGAACTTGGCCCACACAACTCCCTAAGGCAATGTACTCAGCTTCAGCAGTGGAAAGTACAATTGAGTTCTATTTTCTACTGGACCAGGAAACTAACGACTGTCCTATGAATTGACAAGTCCCAGAAGTACTCTTCCTATCCACCCTACACCCCACAAAATCAGAATCAAAATATCTAATGATCTCAAAAGAGGTGTTGTGCCTAGGGTACCAAATTCCTAGGTTTGGGGTTCCTAAAAGATATTTAAGAATTCTCTTAACAGCAGTCAGGTGGGACTCTTTAGGATCAGCCTGAAACCTAGCACAAAGACAAACACTAAACATAATATCAGGTCGGCTAGCAGTCAGGTAAAGCAGTGAACCTATTATCCCTCAATACTTCTTTTGATCAACAGATTTTCCATTTGAATCCTTATCTAACTGAACTTAAGAGGGCATGGGAGTATTGATTGGCTTGGCTTTATCCATTTCATATTTCTTCAAAATGTCCTTAGTGTATTTTGATTGATTTAGAAAGGTTCCATCATCCGTTTGCCTTATGCTAAACCCCAAAAAGTAGGACAATTCTCCCATCATACTCATCTCAAACTCCTTACTCATTGTTTTAGAAAACTCTTCACATAAATATTTATCAGAAGATCCAAAAATTATATCATCAACATAGATCTGGACAATGAGTAAATCATCTCCTAATCTCCTCAGAAAAAGGGTGGTGTCTACGCTCCCCTTAACAAACTCTCTTTCTAACAGGAATGTGCTAAGCCTCTCATACTAAGCTCTGGGTGCCTGTTTCAATCCATATAAGTTCTTTTTTAATTTATAGACATGACTTGGATATTGGGAACTCTCAAAACCTGGGGTTGTTCTACAAGAACATCTTCTTTAATTACCCCATTTAAAAAGACACTCTTAACATCCATTTGAAATAGCTTAAATCCCTTATAACAGGCAAAGGCTAGTAGCACTCTAATGGCTTCCAATCTAGCTACAGGGGAAAAAGTCTCCTCAAAATCAATCCCTTCTATCTGATTATACCCCTTAGCCACCAATCTTGCCTTATTTCTCACCACCACACCAGAATCATTCATCTTATTCTTAAAGACCCACTTGGTTCCCATAATACTTTGATTTTTAGGTCTTTCTACTAACTCCCAAACATCATTCCTTACAAATTGATTCAATTCTTCCTGCATAGCTAAAATCCAAAATTCATCCGATAAGGCTTGATTGATGTTGGTGGGTTTAGTCATTGAGATAAAGGCAGAATGGTTTACTTCCTTCCTAAGTCCATGCCTAGACCTAACACCTTCAGAAGGGTCTCCTAAGATCAATTCTTTAGGATGACTCGAAGAATATCTCCAGTCTCTAGGCAACTCGGTTTGAGGTTCTACCCTTTCCTCCAAATTTGTATTTCTAACTCCTTGGGTAACCTCAACAATCTCTTCATCTTCTACTTCAGATCTAGACTCCTTAGGATCAGATTCATCAAACACTACATGGGTTGTTTCTTCCACCACCAAAGTCCTCCTATTGAACACCCTAAAGGATTTCCCCACACTTGAATATCCTAAGAACACTCCTTCATCAGATTTGGGGTCAAATTTTCCTAAGGGTGACTTCCCGTTATTCAGAATGAAAGCCTTACAACCAAAGACATGGAGGTGGGATAGATTTGGAGTTCTACCCTTAATGATCTCATAAGGTGTCGTGTTCAGTTTGACTCTCACATTCACCCTATTCAGCACATAACAGGCAGTGTTCACCGCTTCAGCTCAAAAGTATTTTGGAAGTGAATACTCGGTAAGTATGGCTCTAGCGGCTTCCACTAAGGTTCTGTTCTTCATTTCAGCTACCCCAATCTGCTGAGGGGTCCTAGGAGCTGAAAAATTGTGACTAATCCCATGATCCTCACAAAAACTTTCAAATCTTTCATTTTCAAACTCCCCTCCGTGATCACTATGGATGGTAATAATCTCACATCCTAACTTCTTCTGAATCCAAGTAGAGAAGGATCTAAACTCATCAAATGACTCAGATTTATGTGACAAAAACTTAACCCAAGTGAACCTCGAATAATCATCTACAATCACAAAACCATAGACTCTCCCCCCTAAGCTGGTAGTGCTAATGGGTCCAAAGAGGTCCATGTGAAGAACTTCTAAAGGTCTAGAGGTGCTAATGTCCTTAACAGAGTGAAAAGAGGACTGGACTTGCTTCCCCAACTGACAGGCATCACACAGGTGATCCTTAGTGAACTTAAGCTTGGGCACACCTCTAACTAAGTCCTTTTGGGTGACTCTCCTAAGGGTTTTCATACTGGCATGACACAATCTTCTATGCCATAACCAAGACTCATCAGCAGCAGTTTTTAAGCAAATTGAATAATCAGATTTAATGCTACTTACATCCAGCTTGTAGATGTTGTTGATCCTTTGCCCCTGCAAAATAACTTCATCATTTAAGCTTAAAATGCAGCCAGTGGGCAGGAATTTGATGCTGTATCCCTTGTCACAGAGTTGACTGATGCTCAGCAAGTTGTGTTTCAGTCCATCTACAAGCAAAACATTATCCATCATAAAGTTCTTTGAATCACCAATTATACCTGTGCCTACCACCTTTCTGGTGGTGTTATCTCCAAGTGTAACCTTGCCTCCAGCTCTGGCCTTCAGCAAAATGAAATGATTTACATCTCTAGTCATATGTATCGAACATCCGCTGTCCAGGTTCCACATGCTCTCACGAGGTCTTGTGTGAGAGCACACCTACAAAAGTATCAAACGTCAGTCTTAGGAACCCAAACAGGTTTGGGTTCCTTCTTATGAAAAGAAGAATGCAATGCATGCATGCTGTGCTGTGAAACAGGCAGTTTGGGTTTCCACACCCAATGTGTACTACGGTGAACAGTGCAGGTGTGAGAAATATGTCCTAACATGCCACATGAAAAACATCTAACATCAGGAAAAAGGTTAACTAATCTACGTGGATGATAATGCCTCTTCCTAGATGTATATGAAACATACTTTGATGAACTTGCAACATATTTTTCAAAAGGTGGCGGTGCGTAAAACTGTTCAAAAGTAGGCGATGTTTTGTTCTTTTCAAAAGCACTGATCTTTACCTTCAAAAACTCATTTTCTTTCTTTAAATTTGCAATTTCAAATTTCAAGGTTCCCTTACTGCTTTCTACTTCACATGCCATTGTATCTAACTCTTTAAAAGCTCTTTCTAAGTCCACATGCATAGTTTTTAATGAATCATGCTCAGAAACTAAATCAGAATATTTTTTATTCAACTCATCGAATTCATCAAGCAAAGACATGTGATTTGAATTAAGTGTGGAATGATCTTTAACGACAGAATCATGCTCATTTTGTAAAGTTAAGTAATCTAATTTCAACCTAGCATGAGTTTTCTTAAGCTTCCTATACGATGTATGAATTCTTTCAGAAACTTCAAATAATTGATCGTAGGTAAGCTCACAAACCTCTTCCTGGTCCGACTAACCAGGGTGATCATCAGCCATCAGACATAAGTTTATTTCCTCCTCTTCAGCTTCAGTCTCAGAAGAGTCGGATGCAGAGTCTGCCCAGAACGCCTTCTGAATCCGCTTCTTGTTCTTTCTGAACTTTGGTTTCTCCTCACCCTTCTCCTTGCTTGGGTGAGCTTTAAGTGTTGGATAATCAGCCTTAATGTGTCCAGGCTTCCTGCATTCAAAACAAACAGATTCAGATGAACCCTTAAAATTTTTATTGGACTTACCCTTGTTCCACTTCTGATAGTTCTTATGTTTCTTCCTTAGAAAGCTTTTGAATTATCTTGTGATTAAGGCAACATCACCGCTATCAGACCCGGAAGTGCTAGCATCTGAATCTTTGGCCTTTAGTGCCACTGTCTTCTCTTTCTTGCGTTCACCTGCATCAAGTTGCCTTTGGTTCACTCCTTGATCATAAGCAATGAGTGATCCAAGTAAGCTGTCAATAGAGTAAGTATTTAAATCTTTAGATTCAGTAATAGTAGTAATCTTAGCATTATAAGAAGCAGGCAAACATCTAAGAATTTTATTCACTCTTTTGTAGTTAGTAAGTTCTCTACCTAGAACATGCAAAGAGGTAACAATCTGAGTGAACCTTGTGTACATTTCTGAAATAGTCTCACTAGGTTTCATGCGAAAAAGTTTGTAATCATGTAACAAGATGTTTAACCTAGACTGTTTGACTTCAGTTGTACCTTCGTATGTTATACATAATCTATCCCAGATTTTCTTTCCCATTAGACAAGTAGAAAAATGCATGTAGTCTTCAGATTTTAAAGCACAAAAGAAACAGTTCAAGCATTTTGCATTTAACTGTGCTAAATCACGATCATCAAACATCCAATCAACAAAAGGCAATTCAGCTTTCACATTGTTAATCAATCTAAAAGGTGGTTCGTATCCGTCTTTAACTAAGATCCACATGCGATAATCAATAGATTGCAGAAAAGTAGACATGCGTGTTTTCCAAAAATCAAAAGGAATATTATCAAACAACGGTGGTCTTGTAATAGAATATCCTTCATCAGTATTACAATTGTTACAGTTAGCCATTGATCAAATTCAAAAGTTTTTAAACCTAAATTTTGAATCCCTCTCTGATACCACTTGAAAGTTCGATAGAGATGTTAAGCCCTAGTGAACTAGTCCCGAGGCTAACCAAGAGGGGGGGTGAATTGGTTATTTAAAAATTTTATGATAATAATGAACATCTTTTCGGTACGTAGCAGCGGAAACACATAAACAAGAACTAAAAGATCAACCACAGATATTCACCCAAGCAGTTAATATCGGAAGAGTAAAGTGCAAAACTGAATCAGAAAAGCAAACTAGATTTTATAGTGGTTCGATCAACTTGACCTACATCCACTCCCCGGAGCCTCCCCTCCGGGTATTCCACTAAACAAAAAGTGTCTCTCCTTTTGCTCCCACAGCAAGGCGGAGAAGCCTGTACAAACACCTCCTTTTCTCCCCACGGTGAGGCAGAGAACCCGACCTTCTTTCGCTTCCTCCTGAAGCAGGCAGAGAACCTTCAAACTCCTTTTGCTTCCACCTGAAGCGGGCAGAGAACCTTCGAACTCCTTTTGCTTCCACCTGAAGCGGGCAAAGAACCCCATATCTTCTTACAAACGATCCTCCCACGAAGAACACTGACTAGACGAAAGACGACGAGCAGAGAAGATGACTCTGATCCGTGCTTGGAGCAACCTTAGTGAATCCCTCACTAACTCGCCCTCACAAGATCTTCTCTCTCTCTCACAACTCTCTCTCTCTAGGGTTTCTCAGGGAAGGAAGGCAGCAAAAGATATTTCCAAATTTTGGAAAAAGTTCTTTTAAAGGAGGGCTTAAAATTTGCCCTAAATCTCAACTGGTCGGCCAAGATCACCCAGGACGATCTATAGATCGTCCTGTACGATCAGTTCAAATTCAGCTGTTTTAGCCTGGACGATCTGGCTCTTCTGGACGATCAGTAGAAAAAATTGTTCATATCGTCCCGTACGATCCTGCGATCGTCCATGATGATTAGTGCAAATTGAGGAAAATCGTCTAGAAGACAGTTCGGGTCGTCCAGAGATATCTTTGCTGGATGACCAAAAAATGACTTGATCGTCCAGGACGATAGGGTCATCGTCCTGTACGATTAGTTCAAAAAGGCCCCAAATCACCCTGAACACAGTTCGGGTCGTACAGCTGAAATGCACTAAACGATCATGATCGTCCGGGACGATCCTGTGATCGTCCAGGACGATATGATCGTATCACCAAAAATAAATTGCTTTCCTTAATTACCAGATTAAATTAGGCATGATTTTACTGAATCGTCCGGGACGATACACGTATCGTCCGGGGCGATCAGACCAAGTATCTAAAAATAAGAACTTGCCTAACTTGATCTAGCGGCTGAGAATTTCTGATTTAGGCATATCGTCCCGTACGATCCAGAGATCGTCTAGGACGATCTGCTTAATCAGACCCTCTTAACTTAGTTGTCCTAATTAGGGTTTCTATTTTGGCTGGATCGTCCAGGACGATGTGGACATTGTCCAGGACGATCTGAACAAAATTTGAATAGAAACTCTAATTCACTCAATCTCTCTCCCTGAGTGTGTATGTGCAAGGTTACTTAGCTAGGGAATCAGTTAAATTACAATTGACTCAATAAAAAGAAAAATCATACATTTGCCACACTTGGACCCGATCTTGAGTTGGCTTGAGTGGCTCGCGGTCTTTTGTGCCTGAAACAGATTAGCCAAGCAAAACACACTGGAAACATGTTTGTCATCATCAAAACCAGATTCGCAACACTAGCATCTGAATCTTTGGCCTTTAGTGCCACTATCTTCTCCTTCTTGTGTTCACCTGCATCAAGTTGCCTTTGGTTTACCCCTTGCTCGTAAGCAATGAGTGATCCAAGTAAGCTGTCAATAGAGTACATATTTAAATCTTTAGATTCAGTGATCGTAGTAATCTTAGCAATGTAAGAAGCAGACAAACATCTAAGAATTTTGTTCACTCTTTCGTAGTTAGTAAGTTCTCTACCTAAAGCATGCAAAGAGGTAACAATCTGAGTGAACCTTGTGTATATTTCTGAAATAGTCTCACTAGACTGTTTGACTTCAGTTGTACCTTCGTATGTTATACGTTATCTATCCCAGATTTCTTTTCCCGTTGTACAAGTAGAAACATGCATATAGTCTTAAGATTTTAAAGCATAAAAAAAACAGTTCAAGCATTTTGTATTTAACTGTGCTAAATAATGATCATTAAATGTCTAATCAGTAAAGGGCAATTCAGTTTTCACATTGTTAATCAATCTAAAAGGTTATTCGTATCCATCCTTAACTAACATCCACATGCGATAGTCAATCGATTGAAGAAAAATAGACTTACATGTTTTCCAAAAATTGAAGGGAATATTATCAAACAACGGTGGTCTTGTAATTGAATAACCTTCAGCAGTATTATGATTGTTACAGTTAGCCATGGATCAAATTCAAAAGTTTTTTAAACCTAAATTTTGAATCCCGCTCTAATATTACTTGAAAGTTCGATAGGGATGTTAAGCCCTAGTGAACTAGTCCCGAGGCTAACCAATAGGGGGGGGTGAATTGGTTATTTAAAAATTTCACAATAATAATGAGAAAATTTTTTCAATACTTAGCAACGGAGACAATTAAACAATAACGAAAAGATCAATCTCAGATATTTACCCACATAGTTAATATCAAAAAGTAAAGTGCAGAATTGAATAAGAAAAGTAAACTAGATTTTATAGTGGTTCGGTCAACTCGACCTACGTCCACTCCCCGGAGCCTCCCCTCTGGGTATTGCACTAAACAAAAAGTGTCTCTCCTTTTGCTCCCACAGCAAGGCGGAGAAGCCTGTATAAGATCTCCTTCTCAACACACAGTGGGGCAGAGAACCTGACCTCCTTTTGCTTCCTCCTGAAGTAGACATAGAACCTTCGAACTCCTTTTGCTTCCACCTGAAGCGGGCAGAGAACCCCAGATCTTCTTGTGAACGATCCTCCCACGATGATCCTCGACTAGACGAAAGACGACGAGTGGAGAAGATGACACTGATCCATGCTTGGAGCAACCTTAGTGAATCCCTCACTAACTCCCCCTCATAAGATCCTCTCTCTCTCTCCCAACTCTCTCTCTCTCTAGGGTTCCTCAACGAAGGAAGATGGCAAAAGATTTTTCTTGTTTCAAGAAAAAGTTCTTTTAAAGGAGGGCTTAAAATTTGCCCTAAATCTCAACTGGTCGGCCAAGATCATCCTGTCTGATCTGTTCAAAATCAGCTATTTTAGTCTGGACCATCTGGCTCTTCTAGACGATCAGTAGAAAAAATTGTTCAGATCGTCCCATACGATCCCGCGATAGTCCGGGATGATTAGTGTAAATTAAGGAATATCGTCCAGAAGACAGTTCGGGTCGTCCAGAGAAACCTGTGCTGGATGACTAAAAAATGGCTTCATTATCCAGGATGATAGAGACATCGTCCTGTATGATTAGTTCAAAAAGTGCACAAATCATCCTGAACACAGTTCGGGATGTACAGCTGAAATGCACTAGACGATCATGATCGTCCGGGATGATCCTGCGATTGTCCTGGATGATATGATCATATCAATCAAAAATAAATTGCTTTCCTTAATTACCAGATTAATTTAGGCATGATTATACTGAATAATCCAGGATGATACACGTATTGTCCGGGACGATCAGACCAAATAACTTAAAATAAAGACTTGCCTAACTTGATCTGGCGGCTGAGAATTTTTAATTTGAGCATATCGACCCGTACGATCCAAAGATCGTCCAGGTTGATCAGCTTAATCAGACCCTGTTAACTTGGTCGCCCTAATTAGGGTTTCTATTTTTACTGTATCGTCTAGGATGATGTGAATATCATCCAGGATGATCTGAATAAAAAATGAATAGAAACTCTAATTCACTCAAGCTCTCCCCCTGAGTGTGTGTGTGTGCAAGGCTACTTAGCTAGGGGATCAGTTACATTACAATTGACTCAATAGAAAAAAATCATACATTTGACACACTTGGACCCGATCCTGAGTTGGCTTGATTTGCTCGTGATCTTTTGTGCCTGAAACGGGTTAGCCAAGCAAAACACACTGGAAATATGTTTGTCATGATCAAAACTAGATTTGCAACAGTCTAGGGTTTAGGGTTTATGATTTAGTGGTTAGGGTTTTAGGGTTTAGGGTTTAGGATTTTTTAGGGTTTTAGGGTCTAGGATTTTCTTAGGGTTTAGGATTTAGGGTTTTTTTTAGGGTTTAATGGTTTAGAGATTTAGGGTTTAAGGTTTAGGATTTAGGGTTTAGTGTTTAAGGTTTTTAAGGTTTAGGGTTTTTTTTAGTGTTTGGGCGTTAGGGTTTAGGGTTTAGTGTTTTTTTATATATTTTAGATTTAGGGTTTAGGGTTTTAGGGTTTTTTTATTCATAGTTTTTAGGGTTTAGGGTTTAGGGTTTGGGGTTTAGCTTTAAGGGTTTTAGGGTTTAGGGTTTTAGGGTTTAGGGTTTTATAGGGTTTTTATGGTTTAGGGTTTAGGATTTAAAGTTTAGGGTTTAGGGTTTAGGGTTTAGGGTTTAGGGTTTAAGGTTTTTAGGGTTTAGGTTTTTTTTTAGTGTTTAGGCTTTAGGGTTTAGGGTTTAGGGTTTTTATGTGTTTTTAATGTTTAGGGTTTTCGGTTTAGGGTTTTAGGATTTTTTTTATTAAGAGTTTTTAGGGTTTAGGGTTTAGGGTTTAGCTTTTATGTTTTTTGGTTTAGGGTTTAGGGTTTGGGGTTTTGAGTTTTTTTTTTTGTGGGTTTTGGGTTTAGGATTTTTTAGTGTTTTTTTACAATTTTTAAGTTTTACGGTTTAGGGCTTAGGGTTTTAGTGATTTTTTTTAAGTTTTTAGGGGTTTTTTAGGGTTTAAGGGTATTAGGGTTTAGGGTTTTTTAGGGTTAGGGTTTTTTTTTAAGGTTTTAAGGTTTGGGGTTTAACGGTTTAGGGTTTTAGGTTTTTAGGGCTTAGGGTTATTTTTATGGTTTAGGGTTTTAGCTTTTAGGGTTTAGGGTTTAGGATTTTTAGGGTTTAGGTTTTAGTGTTTAGTGTTTAGGGTTAAGGGTTTAGGGTTTAGGGTTTAGGGTTTAGGGGTTTAGGGTTTAGGGTTTAGGGTTTAGGGTTTATGGTTTGGTGATTCAGGTTTTTGGGTTTAGGGTTTTTTAGGGTTTTTGGGTTTTAGGGTTTAGGGTTTTTTTAGAGTTTAGGGTTTAGGGTTTAGGGCTTGGGGTTTTTTTAGGGTTTTAAAGTTTAGGGTTTTAGGGTTTAAGGTTTTAGGGTTTAGGGTTTAGGGTTTAAGGCTTAAGGTTTTTAGGGTTTAGGGTTTTTTAGGGTTTTTAGGGTTAATGATTTTTTAGGGTTTTAGGGTATAGGGTTTATAGTTTTTTAGGGTTTTTGGGGGTTTTTAGTCTTTAGGGTTTAGGGTTATATGGTTTAGGGGGTTTAAGTTTTAGAGATTAGGGTTTTTTTTAAGGTTTTTTAGAGTTTTTGGGGTTTAGGGTTTAAAGTATTAAGGGTTTTTTTTATGGTTTGGGGTTTAGGGATTAGGGGTTTAGGGTTTAAGTTTTTTAGGGTTTTAGGATTTTAGGGTTAAGGTTTTTTTTTGGGGTTTAGGGCTTAGTGTTTTTTTAAGGTTTAAGGGTTTAGGGTTTTACGGTTTAGGATTTACGGTTTAGGGTTTTAAGGTTTCTGGGGTTTACGGTTTAGGGTTTAAGGTTTAGGATTTAGGGTTTAGGGTTTAAGGTTTTTAAGGCTTAGGATTTTTTTTAGTGTTTGGGCTTTAGATTTTTTTTGGATTTTAAAGATTTAGGGTTTAGGGTTTTAGGGTTTTTTTATTCAAAGTTTTTAGGGTTTAGGGTTTACGGTTTGGGGTTTAGCTTTAAGGGTTTTAGGGTTTAGGGTTTTGTTGGTTTTTTATGGTTTAGGGTTTAGGGTTTTAGTGTTTTTTTTAAATTTTTTTTAGTGTTTAGGGTTTATGGTTTTTAGGATTTAGAATTATTTTTAAGGTTTAGGGTTTAACGGTTTAGGGTTAAGGGTGTAGGGTTTATGGTTTTTAGGTTTTAGGGTTATTTTTAGGGTTTAGAGTTTAGCATTTAGTGTTTAAGGTTTTATGGGTTTAGGTTTTAGGGTTTAGGGTTTAGGGTTGAGGGTTTAGGGTTTAGGGTTTTTAGGGATTTAGGGTTTACTGTTTATGGTTTAGGGTTTAGGTTTTAGGGTTTAGGGTTTTGGGTTTAGTGGTTAGGGTTTTAGGGTTTTAGGTTTTTTAGGGTTTTAGGTTTTTATGGTTTAGTATTTTTTTAGGGTTTAGGGTTTTTTTACAATTTTAGGGTTTTAGTGTGTAGGGTTTAGGATTTTAGGGTTTAGGATTTATGGTTTAGGGTTTAGGGTTTAGGGTTTAAGATTTTTAGGGTTTAGGGTTTAGGGTTTTTTAGGGTATTTAGGGTTTAGGGTTTTAAGGTTTTTTTTTTTGGTTTTTAGGGTAAGGGGTTTAGGGTTTACAGTTTTTTAGGGTTTAGGGTTTAGGGTTTAAGGTTTTTATGGTTTAGGGTTTAGGGTTTTTAGGGTTTAGTGGTTAGTTTTTTTTAGGGTTTTTAGAAAATAGAGTTTATTGTTTTTTAGGGTTTTTTTAGGGTTTTTATGGTTTAGGGTTTAGGGGGTTTAGGTTTTAGGGTTTAGGGTTTTTCTTAAGTTTTAGGGTTTAGGGTTTAGGGTTGAGGGTTTAGGGTTTAGGGTTTTTAGGGATTTAGGGTTTAGTGTTTATGGTTTAGTGTTTAGGTTTTAGGGTTTAGGGTTTTGGGTTTAGTGGTTAGGGTTTTAGGGTTTCAGGTTTTTTAGGGTTTTAGGTTTTTATGGTTTAGTGTTTTTTTAGGGTTTAGGGTTTTTTTACGGTTTTAGGGTTTTAGGTTGTAGGGTTTAGGGTTTTTGGGTTTAGGATTTATGGTTTAGGGTTTAGGGTTTAGGGTTTAAGATTTTTAGGGTTTTTTAGGGTATTTAGGGTTTATGATTTTAAGGTTTTTTTTTTTTTGATTTTTAGGGTATAGGGTTTAGGGTTTACAGTTTTTTAGGGTTTAGGGTTTAGGGTTTATGGTTTTTATGGTTTAGGGTTTAGGGTTTTTTAGGGATTTTAGGGTTTAGTGATAAGGGTTTTTTAGGGTTTTTAGGGTATAGAGTTTATTATTTTTTAGTGTTTTTAGGGTTTAGGGGGTTTAGGGGGTTTAGGTTTTAGGGTTTAGGGTTTTTTTTAGGGTTTTTAGGGTATTTAGGGTTTAGGGTTTAGTCTTTAGAGTATTAAGGGTTTTTTTAAGGTCTTTAGGGTTTAGGGTTTAGGGCTTAGGGGTTTAGGATCTAAGGTTTTTTAGGGTTTTAGGGTTTTAGGGTTAAGGCTTTTTTTGGGGTTTAGGGTTATGGGTTTTTTTTAGGGTTTAAGGGTTTAGGGTTTTACGATTTAGGGTTTAAGGTTTAAGGTTTAAGGTTTCTGGTGATTAGGGTTTTTTTTTCGAGTTTAGGGTGTAGGTTTAGGGTTTTAGTGTTTGGGGTTTAGGGTTTTTAGGGTTTAGGGTTTAGGGTTTAGGGTTTAAGATTTTTATGGATTTAGGGTTAAGAGTTTAGGGTTTAGGGTTTACGGTTTAGGGATTAGTGGTTCGGGTTTTAGGGTTTAGGGTTTATGAATTTTTAGGTTTTAGGGTTTAGAGTTTTTTTAGGGTTTAGGATTTAGGGTTTTTTTTTAGGTTTTAGGGTTTCGGGATTTAGGGTTTGGGGTTTAGGGTTTAGGGTTTAGTGTTCAAGGTTTTTAGGGTTTACGGTTTTTTTTAGTGTTTAGGCTTTAGGGTTTAGGGTTAAGTGTTTTTTTTGGTTTTTAAGGTTTAGGGTTTAGGGTTTTAGGTTTTTTTTATTCAGAGTTTTTAGGGTTTACGATTTAGGGTTTAGGGTTTAGCTTTTAGGGTTTTAGGATTTAGGATTTTAGGGTTTTTTTTAGGGTTTAGGGTTTAGGGTTTTGTAGGGTTTTTATGGTTTAGGGTTTAGGATTTAGGGTTTAGGTTTTACGGTTTAGTGGTTAGGGTTTTAGGGTTATGGTTTTGGATTTTTAAGGGTTTTAGGGTTTTAGGGTCTAGAATTTTTTTAGGGTTTAGAATTTAGGGTTTTTTTTAGGGATTAAGGGTTTAGGGATTTAGGGTTTAAGCTTTAGGATTTAGGGTTTAGGGTTTAAGGTTTTTAAGGTTTAGGGTTTTTTTTAGTGTTGGGGCTTTAGGGTTTAGGGTTTAGTGTTTTTTTGGATTTTTAAGATTTAGGGTTTTTTTTATTCAAAGTTTTTAGGGTTTAGGGTTTAGGGTTTGGGGTTTAGCTTGAAGGGTTTTAGGGTTTAGGGTTTTAGGGTTTAGGGTTTTGTAGGGTTTTTATGGTTTAGGGTTTAGGGTTTTAGGGTTTTTTTTTAATGGTTTTTAGTGTTTAGGGTTTATGGTTTTTAGGGTTTATAATTATTTTTAGGGTTTAGGGTTTTACGGTTTAGGGTTAAGGGTGTAGGGTTTATGGTTTTTAGGGTTGAGGGTTTATTTTAGGGTTTAGGGTTTAGGGTTTAGTGTTTAGGGTTTTACGGGTTTAGGTTTTAGGGTTTAGGGTTTAGGGTTTAGGGTTTAGGGTATTTGGTCTAGGGTTTAGGTTTTAGGGTTTAAGGGTTTAGGGTTTAGTGGTTAGGGTTTTAAGGTTTAGGGTTTCGGGTATTTTAGGGTTTTAAGTTTTTATGGTTTAGGGTTTTTTTAGGGTTTAGGGTTTAGGGATTGTTATATGGTTTTAGGGTTTAGGGTTTTAGGGTTTAGGATTTATGGTTTAGGGTTTAGGGTTTAGGGTTTAGATTTTTAGGGTTTAGGGTTTAGGGTTTTTTAGGGTATTTAGGGTTTAGGGTTTAGGGGTTTAAGGTTTTTTTTTTATGGTTTTTAAGGTATAGGGTTTAGGGTTTAGAGTTTTTATGGTTTAAGGTTTAGGGTTTAGGGTTTAAGGTTTTTATGGTTTAGGGTTTACGGTTTTTATATTTTTATAGGGTATAGTGGTTAGTTTTTTTAGGGTTTTTAGAAAATAGAGTTTATTGTTTTTTAGGGTTTTTTTTAGGGTTTTTATGGTTTAAGGTTTAGGGGGTTTAGGTTTTAGGGTTTAGGGTTTTTCTTAGGGTTTAGGGTTTTTAGGGATTTAGGGTTTAGGGTATATGGTTTAGGGTTTAGGTTTTAGGGTTTAGGGTTTAGGGTTTAGTTGGTAGGGTTTTAGGGTTTAGGGTTTCGGGTTTTATAGGGTTTTAAGTTTTTATGGTTTAGGGTTTTTTTAGGGTTTAGGGTTTAGGGTTTAGGGATTGTTATATGGTTTTAGGGTTTAGGATTTATGGTTTAGGGTTTAGGGTTTAGTGTTTATGATTTTTAGGGTTTAGGGTTTAGGGTTTTTTAGGATATTTAGGGTTTAGGGTTTAGGGGTTTAAGGTTTTTTTTTATGGTTTTTAAGGTATAGGGTTTAGGGTTTAGAGTTTTTTAGGGTTTGGGGTTTAGGGTTTAGGGTTTAAGTTTTTTATGGTTTAGGGTTTAGGATTTTTTAGGGTTTTTAGGGTTTAGTGGTTAGGGTTTTTTAGGGTTTTTAGAAAATAGAGTTTATTGTTTTTTAGGGTTTTATTAGGGTTTTTATGGTTTAGGGTTTAGGGGGTTTAGGTTTTAGGGTTTTGGGTTTTTTTAGGGTTTTTTAGGGTATTTAGGGTTTAGGGTTTAGTGTTTAGAGTATTAAGGGTTTTTTTTAGAGTATTTAGGGTTTAGGGTTTAGGATTTAGGGGTTTAGGGTTTAAGGTTTTTTAGGGTTTTAGGGTTTTAGGGTTAAGGCTTTTTTTGGGGTTTAGGGTTATGGGTTTTTTTTAGGGTTTAAGGGTTTAGGGTTTTAGGGTTTAAGGTTTAAGGTTTCTAGTGTTTAGGGTTTTTTTTCGAGTTTAGGGTGTAGGTTTAGGGTTTTAGGGTTTGGGGTTTAGGTTTTTAGGGTTTAGGGTTTAGGGTTTAGGGTTTAAGGTTTTTAGGGATTTAGGGTTTTGAGTTTAGGGTTTAGGGTTTAAGCTTTAGGGATTAGTGGTTCGGGTTTTAGGGTTTAGGGTTTAGGATTTTTTAGGGTTTTAGGGTTTAGGGTTTTTTTAGGGTTTAGGATTTAGGGTTTTTTTTAGGGTATTAGGGTTTAGGGATTTGGGGTTTGGGGTTTAGGGTTTAGGATTTAGTGTTTAAGGTTTTTAGGGTTTAGGATTTTTTTTTAGTGTTTAGGCTTTAGGGTTTAGGGTTTAGTGTTTTTTTGGGTTTTTAAGGTTTAGGGTTTAGAGTTTTAGGGTTTTTTTTATTCAGAGTTTTTAGGGTTTACGATTTAGGGTTTAGGGTTTAGCTTTTAGGGTTTTAGGTTTTAGTGTTTTAGGGTTTTTTTTAGGGTTTACGGTTTAGGGTTTTGTAGGGTTTTTATGGTTTAGGGTTAAGGATTTTAGGGTTTTTTTAAAAGGTTTTTGGGGTTTAGGGTTTATGGTTTTTAGGGTTTAGGGTTATTTTTAGGGTTTAGGGTTTTACGATTTAGGGTTTATGGTTTTTAGGGTTTAGGGTTACTTTTAGGATTTTGGGTTTATGCTTTAAGGTTTTTAGTGTTTAAGGTTTTAGGGTTTAGGGTTTAGGGTTTAGGGTTTAGTGTTTAGGGTTTCTAGGGATTTAGGGTTTAGGGTATATGGTTTAGGGTTTAGGTTTTAGGGTTTAGTGTTTTAGTGTTTAGGGTTTAGGGTTTAGTGGTTAGGATTTTAAGGTTTAGGGTTTAGGGCTTAGGGATTAGTGGTTTGGCTTTTTAGGGTTTAGGGTTATAGGATTTTTTTTAAGGTTCTTTTGTTTTAGGGTTTAGGGTTTCTTAAGGTTTAAGTGTTTTATGGTTGAGGGTTTTTTTAGGGTTTTAGGGTTTAGGGTTTTATGATTTAGGGTTTTAGGGTTTAGGGTTTAGGGTTTATGGATTTCAGGGCTTAGGGTTATTTTTAGGGTTTAGGGTTAAGGGTTTAGGGTTTAGGGTTTAGTATTTTAGGGTTTAGGGTTTAGGGTTTAGGTTTAGGGTTTAGGGTTTTTAGGGCTTAGGGTTATGTTTAGGGTTTAGGGGTTAGGGTTTTGGGTTTAGGGTTTTAGGGTTTAGGGTTTTTTTGGGTTTTTGGGTTTTAGGGTTTAGGTTCTTTTTAGGGTTTAGGGTTTAGGGTATTTTTTTAAGGTTTTTAGGGTTTAGTGTTTAGGGTTTAGGGTTTAGGGTTTAGGGTTTATGGTGTTGGTTTAGGGTTTTAGGGTTTATTGTTTAGGGTTTTTGGGGTTTAGGGTTTAGGGTTTATGGTTTTTAGGAATTTAGGGTTTAGGGTTTAGGGTTTATGGTTTACGATTTTTTTTTTTTGGTTAAAACCCTCTGTTGGGGGCTTCGCGTTTATTAAAAAAAAAAGATTACACAAAGTCTTTAAAAGGACTAAAGGCTCAACTAAAATTGCTCAAAGAGCTACAATAAAAGAAAAAAGAAACCTAAAGAGCCTAAAGTCCTTATCTAGTTATAAAGAGAAATAAAAAAGAAATCCAAAAGGCTACAAGAAAAACTAAGCCAAAAGAACATAGCCAAACAGCCTCCAAAGGGCAAAGAAAGGAAGAACTCCACCAAAGACCTAAGAAGCCACCAGCCTTCCCTATGAAAAAGAAGAGCAAATTAACCTGCATAGCTGCCAACAACTAAACAAAAGAAATTAGATAACATAACAACAAGAAAATAATAAGAGAGAAGAAATCAAGCTTGAGTAATGTTTGAGGAATTGAGTAAATTGGCTCAGGATAATAAAGTCTCAGATAATCATTTATGGAAGAACTAAAATACCAGAGATCTCCAATAAATGGCAAAAGAGAGCAGCACTTAATCAGAACCACAACAATAGCCACCAAAATGTAAATACAGAAAACACCCATTTTCCCACACCCACCACCAAAGCACCAAACCCCTCACCATCCAGCAAACATCACAGCAAGAACTAAGCAACACCACGAACACCATAACACCAACACCCGAAATCCTCCACCAAAGCAGGTCCAACAACCAACTAGCAACAACAAAACAAACAACCCAAAGAAAAGCCAACAAAGGAGCAACCTCATAACCCGACAACAAGAGGCCCTCTAAAAAACCCCACAGAAACCAACAACCAATAAAACCACCAATCCTAATAAACACCAAAACCATAAACTAAGAGAAATGGCAAAAGAATCCTTCCATAAAAATATTAAAAGAAACCAACATCATTGCCAAGCTCAAACAAAAACTCAAACCACAAGCAATATGCAGCATACTAATTACTTGGAACGAATATAAGGAAGACCAGCTTTGTCAAGATTAATAAGCCCTCTTAGCAAAAAAGGAATATCCAAACTAGAGAAAACAGTAAATTGCTGAAACTTAGCTCCCATTTTAGCCAAAAAATCTGCACAAGAGTTATCTTCTCTCCAAATATGAGAAAACTTAAAATCTAAATGAGAAAGCATTCTTTTAATGTCTTTAATAACATAATAGTTATCATAACTACCAAAATTATTGTGTAAGATAAATTGAATAACTAAAAGAGCATCAACTTCAATCCAAACTCTAAAAAACACTTTAGACAGACAAATTTGTAGAGCTCTATGAATAGCCATAAATTCAGCACCAATAGCTATACAGTTAGACATAGGGGAAGCAAAAGCAAGAATCATATTCCCTTTATATTCTCTAAAAATGCCACCAAAACAAGAATTATCCTTGTTCATAGAACCGTCCGTATTAACTTTAATGAAATTTTCAACAGGTTTTTTCCAAATAACAAATTTAAAACAAACCTCATTAAAGTTTTCCAACAGATTGCTATTTAACTTCTTCATAACAAACTTACAACCACGGAATTGGAAATTCTTGATTAAACCAGCCTTAAAAAAACAATTTATTTTATCCAGAGTTCTAGGAATAATCCTCTTATGGTTCATATGAATATTCCTATACTTAGCATCATTCCTATCCATCCAAATGACCCATATAAGACAAACAACCATGATAATTTTAATATGAATTTTTGAAGTTTTGTGAAAAATAACATTGAGAAAATGATTAAAAGTCAAATGGCCAGTAAAACAATTAGTATTAAAAAAATTATCATACCACAGCCAAACTCTAGTAGCTATAGAACCATTAACAAACACATGATTAATATTTTCAATATGAAAACAGCATTGACACTTAGAAGGAATGTAAAATCTTTTATTCCAAAGAATAGAGTCAACAGGAATAAATCTCTTTAAAATTCTCCAAACGAGAATAGAGTAAGAAGTAGGTATGTTATTGCTCCAGATTTTCTCAAAAACAATAGTTTTATCAGTTTTTTCCCTAATGAAGTTTCAAGCATCTTTGAAAATGAAACTACCATTATAAGAAAGTTTAAAAAGAATTAGATCATTCTTCTCACTATCCACAGTTAAATCTTTAAATTTAAAAACAATATCCATTGGAACTAAATTCAGCAAAGCATCCAAATTCCAAGAATTATTAATATAAAAACTGTGAACTTTAATAGAAGAGAGAGAGCATGTATTAAGAAAATTGTCAATAGATTTCTCCATAAGCCAATTATCTTGCCAAAAATAAGAGTTTCCAGAATTAAGACCCCAGCCAACAAGAGACTCCATCTTATGCTTAATAGAGCATGATCTCTTCTAAATAAGAGAATCACCATGTTTATAAAAACAATATAAAGGATGTTTACCATGACAATATTTAGAATGTAAAAAAGAAGCCCAAAGACTATTATTTTTCCTAAAGTTCCACCATATTTTTAAAGAAGAAACAGAAATAGAATTAGATAGAGATTTACAACCTAAACCCCCTGCATTTAAAGGCCCGCAAAGTTTATTCCAAGAAGTCCAATTCATTCTATTCACATTAGATCTAGAACCCCAAAAAAAATTATTAAGAATCCTTTCCATCCTCAAGACAGTAGCTACATTAGGCTTAATAACTTGAAATAAATGAAAAGCCATAGAGTTAAGAGTACTTTTAAGGATAGTAAGTCTACTACCATACGATAAAAAATGATGCTCCTAAGAAGATATATTATTGCACATTTTCTGAATAATTTCATCAAAGAGATGATACTTCATCAAAACTTTATAAATTGGAGCACCAAGGTACTTAAAAGGAAAATTTTGATGAGAGAATTTAGTTAAATTAGAAATTCTAATTATCTTAGACAAAGAAATAGATTTAGAGGTGAAAAAAGAGCTCTTAGAATCATTAATAGCTAAGCCACTGTCCAAAAAGAAGTAATCCAGGAATTTTTTTAATTTTCTTAATATGATGAATGCTACCATTGCAAAAAATTATGAAGTCATCAACAAAACACAAATGAGATATAGGAAAGCCATCTTTGGTTCTAAAATTCATACTAGGATAAAGATCAAAAATA
>CM034304.1:468984-514692 GCA_019925795.1 Dendrobium chrysotoxum
AAAAACCGTTTAAAACCCTAAGCAATAAACCCCAAACCCTAAACCCAAAAAAAAACCCTAAAACACTGACACTAAACTCTAAACCATAAACTTTAAAAACCCCAAAAAACCTTAAACCCTAAGCCCTAAAAATTATAAAAAAAACCCTGAACGCTATACCTTAAAAATCCTAAAAAACCCTAAGCCCTAAAAACCTTAAACCCTAAACCCTAAAAACCTTAAACCCTAAACCTTGGATGATCCATCCATCATACGAGATGATAGGCTCAAATCAAAAATTCTCACCTGCTAGATCAAGTTTGGCAAGTTTTATTTTTAGAGATTTAATCTGATCCTTCTGGATGTACGTGTATCATCCTAGACGATCCATTACAATCATGACTAAATTAGTCTGTTGATTTAGGAAATTAATCAAGGTCTGATTGATTCGATCATCTCGTCCAAGATAATCGCAGGATCGTATGGGATGATGTGTCAAAAATCCTGACCGTCCAGCATGTTTCATATGTATGTCCAAAGAGATGATCAGGATAATCTTGGCCCTTTTTGAACTAATCGTTCAGGATGATAGCAATATCATCCTGAACGATCAAGTCATTTTTAGGTCGTCCAGCACAAGTTCCTCTGGATGACTTGAGCGGTCTTCTGGATGAAATTCTTGAATTTACACTAATCGTCTTAGAATATTACAGAATTATACGAGATGATTTGAACAACATTTTCTACCAATCATCCAGAAGAACCAAATCGTTCAGGCTGAAACAGTTGGTTTTGAACTGATCGTACAGGACGATCTAGCATCATCATGGATGATATTAGCCGATCAGTTGAGATTTAAGACAGATTTTGAGCCCGCCTGTAACAGATCTTTTTCTTCCAATAAGAAAAATCTTTTGTCACTTTCCTTTTCAGAGAAACCTTGAGAGAGACAACATGGAGAGAGAGAGAAAGAGAGAGAGGATCTTGTGAGGGTGGGTTCGTGAGGGATTTGTTAAAATCCAGGATCCCGAGTACTTAATTTTGATGGTGACAACTAATACTTACTGAGTACATATAGACTTCCTTTAGATTACAAATGCTTAATCTTTGTATATGAGCACAAACATTTCAGGTCAGATACACACTGCTCAAGATTACTGGAGACTCAAACCGGGTAGAATAGGATGTTGAAGAGTCTGTAATTTTTTATTTCTTTATTTTTATTTTCTTGAGTTTGTCACAGAAGCATGCATGTGAAAGGAGCAACCATGCACACACACAGGGGGAGAATAGGTTTTTAAAATGATTAAAAATTTTTTTAAGAAAATCGTACTGTACGAATTTGTATCGTACTGTATGATTAATTAAAAATACTCAGGCTAACGGTTAATTTTCAAATGATTAAGTTTACAAACTAATCGTACTGTACGATCCATATCGTACTATACGATAAGATATAATTGAGAAACCCAAGCCGCCAGAATAAGTTTGGTAAGTTTTTGAATTTGGTTTTTTGTACTGATCGAACTGTATGATACTGATCGTACTGTACGATTAATTAAAACTTGCCAAAATTATCTCCCTAATCAGGAAATAAATGTTGGTTTCTAATTTATATGTCAATCGTACTGTACGATCCTATATCGTACTGTACGACTGACAGAGACGATTTCATTAATCCCAGAGATCGTACCAGACAAAACCAAGGTTTTTTGCTCTGTTCGTCCTGGACGATATTCATATCGTACAGGACGATATCAAGAAATGAACTGATCGTACTGTACGACTGGTGGAGTGCTGGACGATTGTCAGAGATAATTTCCTTCATCCCAGCGATCGTACCAGACGATCCTAAGAAGTTTTGTTCTATTCGTCCTGGACGATATTCGTATCGTACAGGATGATATCCTGAAAAACACTATTCATACAGTACGATTCAAGGAGTGTTGGATGACTAACAGAGATGAATTCTTTCGTCCCGAGGTTCATCCCACAGTTCATCCTGTATGAACAGTACGAATCAACAGTATCATCCTGTACGATATACATATCATACAGTATGATATGAATAAAATTTGATAACTGTTCGTTTGTACTCGTACTGGACGGAGCTATAATTGAACTGATCTTACTGTACGATCATAGATCATACTGTACGAACAGAAATACAAAAGTTGAAACTTTTAGGGTTTTATGAAGCCTGATATAAAAACAACTTAAAATTTTCTTTAGGGTGTTTTTGATCTATCCTTTGCTGTGAGAGGCTTGGAGGAAAAAGAAGGGGATTCGGTAGAGAGAAGTTTTTGGAGAGATCCAGGGCTTGAGAGAGGAAGGTAAAGGTGAGCTTGAGCGTGAGGGAGAAGTAGTGTGAGGGGATCACACGGTGGCTCCAAGCTAGTTGCATGCTTTGCTCCTCTTATGGCTTTAGAAGCTTCAAGAAAGTTCTCGAGGGAAGAGTCACTTCAAGATCAACATCGCCAAGATACTCTGCCATCTCCAGGAGGGAGAAAAAGGAGAAGTTCCGCTGCCATCACCAGGAGGGTGACATAGCGTTTGGTATTCCGCCGCACCGAGGGAGGTGAAAGTGAGTATTGTAAAGGCTTCTCCACCTTGCTGTGGGGGCAAAAGGAGAGTCAACTTTTACTAGTGCAAATCCCGGAGTAGAGGACTCCTGGGAGTGGACGTATGTCAAGTGACCGAACCACTATAAAAATCTCTGGTGTGTTTTTTCCTGTTTACCGTACTTTACTTTTCATGCTTTTAATTTGTATGTTTAATTGCTTGGTGAAAAATCATTATTTAAACCTTGTGGTGTAAAATCTAAAATTAAATTATCAATATCATCGTTGTAAACGTTGTATTTGCTTCCGCACATTAAGTTATATTTTGAAAATACAAAAAAATTAGAACTCTTGTGTAGGGTTAAATTTTTAAAATACCAATTCACCCCCCCTCTTGGCGCATCTCATACATTCAATTGGTATCAGAGAGGTGTTTCAAAATAGTGTTTTAGAAAACCTAGAAATGTAAGATCCATGGCTCAATTTGGTAACCGTAACACTGCGGAGGGTTATTCTATAACTCGTCCACCTTTATTTGACAACATACCGTTTGATTTTTGGAAAATACGCATGTCTATATTTTTACATTCTTTAGACTATCGCATGTGGATGTTAGTCCAAAAAGGTTATTCTGCACCATTTCGTATGTTGAATGGAATTAAAACTGAACTGTCATTTAATGAATGGAGCATTGAGGATAGAGAATTTGCACAACTAAATGCTAAATGTCTAAATTATTTATTTTGCGCATTAAAATCAGAAGACTATATGCGAGTATCAACTTGTACTACTGGTAAACAAATTTGGGATAAACTGTGTATCACGTACGAAGGAACTAGTGAGGTCAAATAATCTAGGTGGAACTTACTGCTACATGATTACGAACTATTCCGCATGAAATCTAGTGAAACTATATCTGACATGTACACTCGATTCACCCAGATTGTAACATCTCTGCATGCTTTAGGAAGAGAGTTGTCTAACTCAGAAAAAGTAAACAAAATACTGCGATGTTTGCCTAGCTCATATGATACTAAAATTAATGTAATAACTGAGTCAAAAGACTTGAATGTTTATTCTATTGATAATTTTCTTGGGTCACTCATTGCCTATGAGCAAGGAGTGAGTCAACGACAAAGTGATGCAGGTGAAAAGAAGAAGGAGCGAGTAGTGGCTTTAAAAGCAAACAATTCTGAAAGTGACAGCTCAGCAGTAGAGGAAGATGACGACATAGCCTTGATGACTCGTTAGTTCAAAAATTTTCTGAAAAAAAAGCAGCGCCATCATCAAAGCAATTGGAATAAAGGTAAGAACTCAAAGTATACTAAGGTTGCATCTGAAACAATTTGCTTTGAGTGCAGGAAACTCGGTCATCTCCGAGCTGATTGCCCCAACATCAAAACTCATCAAACTAAGGAGAAGGGTGAGGAAAGATCAAAGTTTAAGAAGGGCAAATTTAAGACTCAGAAAGTGTTTTGGGCTGACTCTGCCTCAGAATTATCGGAAGAACAAGCAGAGGAGGAGGTAACGAATCTGTGTCTTATGACTAATGATAATCTTGATCAATCAGATCAAGATGAGGTATGTCAACTGTCTTACGATGAACTGCTTGTTATTTCTGAAAAAATCCATGACTCGTATAGAAAGTTGAAGAAAAAGCATGTTAGTCTTAATACTGAGTTTAGTACTTTAGAAAAGGAGCATGCTAGTGTAGTAAAGAATTTTTCTAACTTATATAAAGATCATATGCCTTTGCTTGATGAATACGATGCATTAAACAAGAAGCATATTGAGTTAACCACTGCAGACGATACCTTGAAATCATCACATGTTGAATTAGAAATCGCATTTAAGGAACTAGAAGAACTATCAGGGGAACTTAGTAGTAGTGAGCATGCATTGAGATTCGAATATGCTAGTCTTAACCAAGAAAACAAATTTTTAAATGAAAAACTTCATGCATTCGAGAATAACAAAAAACCTCCCACGTTTGCTGAGTTCTTTCAGCCTCCACCATGTGAATCATCTCATTCAAAACCAGCACGACATGTATCATCCAAACCCAGAAATAGGCACTACCACCCACGTAGATTAGTGAACCCATTTCCAGGTGTTAGATGTTATTCTTGTGGCATGCTAGGTCACATAGCCCGCACATGCTCAATTCACTATAGAACACATCTAGTGTGGAGACCTAAATCGCATTCATCACAGCATAACATGCATACATTTCATTCATATAAGCATAAGGTGGAACCCAAACTCACTTTGGTTCCCAAAGCTAATTCGTGATTGATATTGTAGGGATGCTCTCACAAAAGACCTAGTGAGAGCATGTGGTACCTGGACAGTGGCTGCTCGAGGCACATGACTGGAGACATGAAGCAGTTCGTGACACTGGAGGCCAGGTCAGGAGGCAAGGTAACTTTGGGAGACAACACCACCAGGAAAGTGGTGGGCTCAGGTATCATTGGAAACACTAAAAATTTAATTATTGAGAATGTACTTTTAGTGGATGGCTTAAACCACAATCTTTTAAGTATAAGTCAACTATATGACAAGGGCTTTGACATAAAATTTCTGTCTAATAAATGCATGATTAGCTTAAATGATTCACTTGTGTTAGAAGGAAAACGTATAAACAATGTTTACATGTTAGACTTGAATTGCATTGAAACCTCAAACTCTTTGTGTCTCAAAACAATAGCAGATTACTCTTGGCTATGGCATAGGAGACTATGCCATGCTAGTATGAAAACACTTAGGAACATCACTCAGAAAGACTTAGTTAGAGGCATACCAAAGTTAGACTTTACTAAGGACCATCTTTGTGATGCTTGCCAATTAGGAAAACAAGTTAAATCTTCATTTCATGAAATCAAGGATATCAGCACCACTAGGCCACTAGAAACTCTCCACATGGACCTGTTCGGACCTGTTAGTACAGCCAGCCTAGGAGGGAAGTTGTATGGGTTTGTAATAGTAGATGACTACTCTAGGTTTACTTGGGTGAAATTCCTAGCTCATAAGAGTGAGTCATTTGAAGAATTTAGAATTTTCTCCACTTGGATTCAAAGGAAATTAGGATGTGTAATTTCAACAATTCATAGTGATCACGGTGGGGAATTTGAGAATGATAAATTTGAATCTTTTTGTAAAGAGGTTGGAATAGAACATAATTTCTCTGCCCCTAGAACTCCTCAGCAAAATGGAATAGCAGAAAGAAAGAATAGAACTTTAGTTGAAGCTGCTAGGGCTATGTTAGCTGAATACAATCTCCCTAGATACTTTTGGGCAGAAGCAATAAATACCGCATGCTATGTATTAAATAGGGTAAATGTTAGATCCAAACTTAATAAGACACCCTATGAGTTGCTTAAGGGTAGGACACCCAATCTTTCCCACTTACACGTTTTCGGTTGCAAATGCTTCATCCTAATCAATGGCAAGTCACCCTTAGGAAAGTTCGATCCTAAATCTGATGAAGGGGTTTTCCTAGGCTACTCTTCTGTAGGTAAAGCCTATAGAATATTCAATAAGAGAACCCTAGTAGTAGAAGAGTCCACTCATGTGGTATTTGATGAATCCAATAAGACATCTGAACCTAATCATGAAGAAGAATAAGTTGAGGTTATACGGGGAGTAGAAACCATTACCATAGAGACTAGAGCGGAACCTCAGGAACATTTGCCTAGAGATTGGAAATTTTCTTCTAGTCATCCTAGAGAGCTGATCTTAGGAGACCCATCAGAAGGGGTAAAAACTAGGCATGGACTCAGGAAAGAGGTTAGTCATTCTACATTCATATCTATGATTGAACCAACGAGTATAGATCAAGCCTTAGGAGATGAATTTTAGATCCTAGCAATGCAAGAAGAGTTGAACCAATTCATTAGGAATGATGTATGGGAGTTAGTCAAAAGACCTAAAGAACAAAGTGTGGTTGGAACTAAATGGGTCTTTAAAAACAAGATGAATGACTCTGGAATAGTAGTAAGAAACAAGGCTAGGTTAGTAGCAAAGGGGTATAACCAAATTGAAGGAATAGATTTTGAAGAAACCTTTGCTCCGGTAGCTAGACTAGAAGCCATCAGGGTGCTGTTAGCTTTTGCTTGTTTTAGGGATTTTAAGCTGTATCAAATGGATATCAAGAGTGCCTTCCTGAATGGAGTAATCAAGGAAGATTTCTATGTGGAGCAACCTCCGGGGTTTGAAAACTCACAATTTCCAAACCACGTATTCAAACTGAAAAAGGCACTATACGGGTTAAAACAAGCACCTAGAGCCTGATATGAAAGACTTAGTACGTTCCTACTAGACAGAGGCTTTGTAAAGGGTAGTGTGGACACCACCTTATTTTTGAAGAAGGTAGGAGTTGAAGTACTCATTGTTCGGATTTATGTAGATGACATCTTGTTCGGATCGACGGAGAAAAGCTTATGTAATAATTTTTCAAAAATAATGAGTGACGAGTTTGAAATGAGCATGATGGGAGAACTCAGTTACTTCCTTGGATTTAGTGTAAAACAAACAGAAGGAGGAACGTTTCTTAGCAGTCTAAGTACATCAACGATATTTTGAAAAAATATGAAATCGACAATGTTAAGGCTATGAATACACCCATGAGCTCTAACATTCAATTGGATAAAGATCCCAGTGGGAAGTCTGTAGATCAAAAGAGGTATAGGGGAATAATTGGATCGCTTCTCTATCTGACTGCCAGTAGACCAGACATAATGTTTAGTGTGTGTCTCTGTGCCCGTTTTCAAGCTGACCCAAAAGAATCTCACCTGACTGCTGTCAAAAGGATTCTTAGATATCATCTAGGCACCCCGAACTTAGGAATTTGGTATCCTAGACACAACACTTCTTTTGAAATTTTAGGATACTCAGATTCAGACTTTGCAGGATGTAGGGTAGATAGAAAAAACACTTCTGGCACTTATCAATTCATTGGACAATCATTAGTTTCATGGTCCAGTAGGAAATAAAATTCAGTAGCCCTATCCACAGCCGAAGCAGAATATATAGTAGTAGGTAGCTGTGTTGCACAAGTTTTGTGGTTAAAATAACAGCTTGTAGATCTAGGACTACCTGTAGGAACCATTCCGATCATGTGTGACAACACTAGTGCTATTTGCATATCCAAAAATCCAATTCAACACTCACGAATTAAACATATGGACATTTGACATCATTTCATTAGAGATCATGTAGCCAAAGGAGATATTGAACTGCACCACGTTGCTACTGAAGATCAATTGGCTGACATTTTCACAATACCACTAGGTTATTACAAATTTTGCACTTTAAGAACCAAATTAGGTGTCATAGACATTCAGGCCTAATGTAAAATAAAAAAAAAAACAAAAAAAAAACTAAAAAATGGGTTTGTGTTTGTTATGATTTGTTTTGTTAAAATAAAACAAAAAAAATTGGATTCCTGATCCTCTTCCCATGTTGCTCACAAACTATGATATTCTCTGACAATCGTACTGTACGAAACGCTATCGTACTGTACGATCAGGTTCAAATCACTCCAATCTCAGCCATCCATTCCCATTCACGGTCCAGATCTTTCATGTCTTATACCTATCGTACTGTACGATTCACCACTCATACCGTACGATACTAATTATTGGTCATCGTACTGTACGACATACCAATCGTACTGTACGATCCATGTGTCAAACGGATTAGGACAAATTTAAATCGGCCGGTACGAACATTATTGCATATCGTACTGTACGAACACTTTTGTCAAAAGTCGTTCAGACGACTCATTGGGACGAACGCCTCACACTCACGTTCGTACAGTACGATACTGATCGTACTGTACGATTTGACTCACTTTTCTGAAAAGTCATCCAGACGACATTATTGCGCATATCGTATTGTACGATACTCAATCGTACTGTACGATATCTCTCAAATTATATAAAAAGGGAGGGATTCTTTGCCTATTCTCCTCACTCTCAATCAATCGGAATTTCCTCCTTTCTCCAATTCTTTCTTCCACAATGTCTGGGTCCAGTAAGCGCGATCGAATGATCGTCGGGAGCCCTTCCTCCTCTCGGCATTTTGATGATCATTTTCTCTCCACTGCGGATGAGAAAGCGTATATTAAAATCAAGGAGGCCAAGTTCACTCCATCCCGCATGCTAAATCAAGCCGCCCTAATTTTCGAGGTGATGAATCTGTTCGCCTCCACTAGCCTTCAATTCCTTCTGACACTTGCTTTTCCGTTTCACTCCGAACTCTTATTTGAGTTTTTTGCCAATATCTGAGTCGACCTTGAAAACACTACCTTCACGTCTTATGTCTGTAAATAGAATGTCGTTATCACCGTCAACGACATTGCTGCGCACATCGGGCTATCCACTGACGGCCCTCGTCCCCAATCCATGATCTCCCACGACTATGATTGGACGTCAGTAAATATGACCCTTAGAGCTGTCCCCTCCAATCAACACCTACCCCTGGTCCAAACCCTAAATCAAAATGCCCGAGTTATCCAACATGTCATACGCACATCCATTATACCTAAAGCTGGAGACCACATCCATATTACTCCACTACTTTCTGTCGTCACCTATCTAATCATGTCTGATACAAAATTTAATGAAGCCCAAATGGTGTTTGACTACATTCATACCTTGTCTGCGTTCCAATATCCCGGTGCCCGTCGTAAACTGAACCTTGCTTTAGGGCATGTCACAGGATACATCCTAGATGCAAAATACCAACTTCATTATCCGCTCCCTCGTGATCACCTTCCTATCTTCTACTCGGATGCCTCCTTTCGTATCTTGTTCCATCGGGGGGCCGATCCCGAGTTTGATGACGAGGAGGCTGCTGCTCCTACTAACGCACCTCCACCACCACCAATCCAATCACCTGGCCTTGCTCCTCTCGACTACCCTCACGACGACATTATTCGACGACTTGATCGTCTGGAGACTAGGTTGGATGCCCACATTGCTCAGCAATATCAGGAGCATGACACGGATATGAGATGGTTTAGGGAGCACTTCACATCGATCGATCACCAGTTCGCATCCCTCCATCAGTACCACCAGCTGTTTCCCGACCCTCCACCACCACCTCCGGATCAGGATCCAGATTTTTAGGTTGTTGTAGTTGTTTCTATTTTCTGTTTGTTATCAGTGTAGTTGTTTTCTTTTTCTTCCCTTTTTGGTGTTGTCAAAAGGGGGAGACTTTTCTGTGTGTTATGTATTCTATTTTTGCTTACTATTAAATGCCACTGGTTATTTATGTTCTCATTTCATTTATGTTTTTTCTATCTTGTTGTTTTATTTATGTTATAATAAAAAAAAAACTGTTTCTTCTCCTCCTATTTAAAAATTAATAAGCTACTCTTCTGAGGGGGAGCTAAAGAAGTCAGAACATCTGTCCATCAGAAAATATTATTTGACACCATCAAAAAGGGGGAGATTGTTGAAATCTAGGATCCCGAGCACTTAATTTTGATGGTGACTGAGTACATATAGACTTCCTTTAGATTACAAATGCTTAATCTTTGTATATGAGCACTAACATTTCAGGTCAGATGCACACTGCTCAAGATTACTGGAGACTCAAACCGGGTAGAATAGGATGTTGAAGAGTCTGTAATTTTTTATTTCTTTATTTTTATTTTCTTGAGTCTGCCACAGAAGCATGCATGTGAAAGGAGCAACCATGCACACACACAGGGGGAGAATTGGTTTTTAAAATGATTAAAATTTTTTTTAAGAAAATCTTACTCTTCAAATTTGTATCGTACTGTACGATTAATTAAAAATACTCAGGCTAACAGCTAATTTTCAAATGATTAAGTTTACAAACTAATCGTACTGTACGATCCATATCATACTGTACGATAAGATATAATTGAGAAACCCTAGCCGCCAGAATAAGTTTGGTAAGTTTTTGAATTTGGTTTTTTGTACTGATCGTACTGTACGATACTGATCGTACTGTACGATTAATTAAAACTTGCCAAAATTATCTCCCTAATCAGGAAATAAACATTGGTTTCTAATTTATATGTCGATCGTACTGTACGATCCTATATCATACTGTACGACTGACAGAGATGATTTCATTCATCCCAGAGATCGTACCAGACGAAACCAAGGTTTTTTGTTCTGTTCGTCCTGGACGATATTCATATCGTACAGGACGATACCAAGAAATGAACTGATCGTACTGTACGACTGGTGGAGTGCTGGACTATTATCAGAGACGATTTCCTTCATCCCAGCGATCATACCAGATGATCCCAAGAAGTTTTGTTTTATTCATCTTGGATGATATTCGTATCGTACAAGACGATATCCTGAAAAACATTATTCATACTGTACGATTCAAGGAGTGCTGGACGACTGACAGAGACGAATTCTTTCGTCCCGAGGTTCGTCCCACAGTTCATCCTGTACGAACAGTACGAATCAACAGTATCGTCCTGTACGATATACGTATCGTACAGTACGATATGAATAAAATTCGATAACTGTTCGTCTGTACTCGTACTGGACGGAGCTGTAATTGAACTGATCGTACTGTACGATCATAGATTGTACTGTACGAACAGAAACACAAAAGTTGAAACTTTTAGGGTTTTCTGAAGCCTGATATAAAAACAACTTAAAATTTTCTTTAGGGTGTTATTGATCTATCCTTTAATGTGAGAGCCTTAGAGGAAAAAGAAGGGGATTCGATAGAGAGAAGTTTTTGGAGAGATCCAGGGCTTGAGAGAGGAAGGTGAAGGTGAGCTTGAACGTGAGGGAGAAGTAGTGTGAGGGGATCACACGGTGGCTCCAAGCTAGCTGCATGCTTTGCTCCTCTTGTGGCTTTGGAAGCTTCAAGAAAGTTCTCGAGGGAAGAGTCACTTCAAGATAAACATCGCCAAGGTACTCTGCCATCTCCAGGAGGAAGAAAAAGGAGAAGGCCCGCTGCCGTCACCAGGCGGGTGACATAGCATTTGGTATTCCGCCGCACCGAGGGAGGTGAAAGTGAGTATTGTAAAGGCTTCTCCGCCTTGCTGTGGGGGCAAAAGGAGAGTCAACTTTTACTAGTGCAAATCACGGAGTAGAGGACTCCGGGGACTGGACGTAGGTCAACTGACCGAACTACTATAAAAATCTCTGGTGTATTTTTTTCCTGTTTACCGTACTTTGCTTTTCATGCTTTTAATTTGTACGTTTATTTGCTTGGTGAAAAATCATTATTTAAGCCTTGTGGTGTAAAATCTAAAATTGAATTATCAATATCATCGTTGTAAACATTGTATTTGCTTCCGCACATTATTCGGTAAGTTATATTTTGAAAATACAAAAAAATTAGAACTCTTGTGTAGGGTTAAATTTTTAAAATACCAATTCACCCCCCCTCTTGGCGTATCTCGTACATTCAGGATTCACAAAGGTTTCTCCAAGCAAAGATCAGAGTCATCTTCTCCGTTCATTTTCTCTCATCTTTTGGGTGTTTTTTATGGGAGGATCATTCGCAAGAAGATCTGGGTTCTATGCCCGCTTCAGGAGGAAGCGATAGAAGTTCAGGTTCTCTACCTGCTTCAGGACGAAGCGAAAGGAGTTCGGGTTCTCTACTTGGTTCAGGGGAAAGAGAAAGGAGTTTAGGTTCTCCGCCTCACCGGGTCAGTGGAAAGGAGTTTTGTACAGGCTTCTCCGCCTTATTATGGGAGTAGAAGGAGAGTCACTTTTGTGTTAGTGCAATACCCGGAGGGGAGGCTTCGGGGAGTGGACGTAGGTCAAGTTGACCGAACCACTATAAAATCTGGTGTGCTCTTTCTGATTATTTTCTGTACTTTATTTTTTTTGTTATTATCTACTTGGGTCAAATCTGTGGTTGATCTTTTCATTTATGTGTTTACTTGTTTCCTCTGAAAATTATCGAAAAGATTTTTCCCGTTGCTCACAAATTTTTTAACTAACCAATTCACCGCCCTGTTGGTTAGCCTCGAGACTAGTTCGTCAGGGCTTAGCATCCCTATCAAACTTTTTAGTGGTATCAGGGCAGGATTCATAAAATATAGTTTTGAAAAACTTTTGAATTTGATCCATCGATAACTTTGGTAACCGTAATACTGCTGAAGGTTATTCAATTATATGACTGCCATTATTTGATAACATACCTTTTGATTTTTTGAGAACTCGTATGTCTACTTTTCTTCAATCTATAGATTATCGCATGTGAATGCTTGTTAAGGATGGCTATGAACCACCTTTTATAATGGTTAACAATGTTAAAACTGAATTACCTTTTATTGATTGGACTTTTGACGATTGTGACTTAGCCCAACTGAACGCCAAATATTTGAACTATTTTTTTTGTGCCTTAAAATCTGAGGATTATACGCTTGTTTCTACTTGTACAACTGGTAAAGAAATATGGGATAGATTGTGCATCACTTATAAAGGTACAACTGAAGTCAAACAGTCTAGGTTAAACATATTGCTTCATGACTACGAACTTTTTTGCATGAAACTTACTGAATCTATTTTTGAAATGTATATGAGGTTCACTCAAATTGTCACTTCTTTGCATGCTTTAGGAAGAGAACTTACAAACTATGAAAAAGTAAACAAGATTTTGAGATGTTTGCCTTCTTTATTTGATGCTAAGATAATTGTAATTACTAAATCGAAAGATTTGAACAATTATTCTATTGACAACTTACTTGGGTCACTCATTGCTTACGAGTAAGGGGTGTCACTTATTGCTTATGAGCAAGCGGTGAACCAAAGACAGCTTGATGCAGGTGAGCAGAAGAAGGAGAAAATTATGACACTGAAGGCCAACGATACTGACACTGATTCTTCTGGGTCTGATAGCGATGATGTTGCCTTAATCACTAGGCAATTCAAAAGCTTTCTAAGGAAGAAATATAAGAACTTTCAGAAGTGGAACAAGGGTAAGTCCAGTAAAAATTCTAAAGGCTCATCTGATACTGTTTATTTTGAATGCAGGAAGCCTGGTCACATTAAGGCTGATTGTCCTACACATAAATCTCACCCAAGCAAGGAAAAGGGTGAGGAGAAACCTAAATTCATGAAGGACAAGAAGAGGGTTCAAAAGGCATTCTGGACAAATTCTGCATTCGACTCCCCTTAGACTGAAGCTGAAGAGGAGGAAACCAACTTGTATTTGATGGAAGATGATCATCCTGGTCAGTCTGACCAGGAAGAGCTATGTGAGCTTACTTACAATCAATTATTTAAAGTGTCTGATAGAATTCATGCATCGTATAGGAAGCTTAAGAAAACTCATGCTATCCTGAAACTAGAATTTTTGAATTTATAAAAGGAGCATGATTCTGTAGCTAAAGATCATTCCACACTTGACAGAAATCACATGTCTTTACTCGATGAATTTGATGAATTGAACAAAAAGTATTCTGATCTGATTACTGAGCATAATTCATTAAAAATCTCACATATTTATTTAGAAAGAGCTTTTAAAGAATTATATAACATGGCATGTAAACTGGAGAGTAGTAATGGAGCATTAAAATTTGAAATTATAAGTCTTAACAAGGAGAATGAATTTTTAAGAGTAAAAATTAGTACTTTTGAGAAAAATAAAACACCTCCTACTTTTGCACAGTTTTATGCACCTCCACCTTTTGAAGAATCTTTTTCAAAATCATCAAAGAATGTTTCATTCAAACCTAAGAAGAGGCACTATCTCCCACATAGATTAGTTAACCCTTTTCCTAGGTTAGATATTTTTCTTGTGGCATGTTAGGACACATCTCCCACACCTGCATTGTTCACTGTAGTACATATTGGGTGTGGAGGCCCAAATTGCCTCTTTCATAGTGCAACACACATGCATTACATTCTGCTTTTCATAAGAAGGAACTCAAACCAATTTGGGTTCCAAAATCTGACATTTGATGATTTTGTAGGTGTGCTCTCACACAAGACCTCGTGAGAGCATGGGGTACCTTAACAGCGGATGTTCAAGACACATGATTGGAGATGCAAATCAGTTCATATCGCTGGAGGCCAGGTTTGGAGGCAAGGTTACACTTGGAGATAACACCACTAGGAGGGTGGTTAGTTCAGGTATAATTGGAGATTCTACGAATTTTATGATTGACAATGTTCTGCTTGTAGATGGACTGAAACACAACCTGCTGAGCATCAGTCAACTCTGTGACAAGGGATACAACATCAAATTCCTCCCCACTTGCTGTATTTTAAGTTTAATTGACAAAATTATTTTATAGGGATAAAGGATCAGTAGTGTTTACATGCTGGATGTAAATTGCTTTAAAGATGATGTTTCAATTTGCTTAAAAACTGTTGCTGACGAGTCTTTGTTGTGGCACAGGAGATTATGTCATGCCAGTATGGAAACCCTTAGGAGAGTCACCCAAAAAAACTTAGTTAGAGGTGTCCCCAAGCTTATGTTCACCAAGGACCACCTGTGTGATGCCTGTTAATTAGGGAAGCAAGTCCAGTCCTCCTTTCCCTTTGTTAAGGACATTAGCACCTCTAGACCTTTAGAAGTCCTTCACATGGATCTCTTTGGACCCATTAGCACTGCCAGCTTAGGGGGGAAAGTCTATGGTTTTGTGATTGTTGGTGATCACTCGAGGTTCACTTGGATTAAATTTTCGATGTATAAATCTGAGTCATTTGATGAATTTAAGTCCTTCTCCACTTGGACTCAGAGGAAGTTAGGTTGTGAGATTTTGACTATTCATAGTGATCATGGTGGAGAGTTTAAAAATGTGAATTTTGGAATTTTCCGTGAGGAGCAAGGTATTAGTCACAATTTATTTCAGCTCCTAGGACCCCTCAGTAGAACGGAGTAGCTGAAAGGAGGAACAGGACCTTAGTGGAAGCCGCTAGAGCCATGCTTGCTGAGTACTCACTTTCAAAATACTTTTGGGATGAAGCGGTGAACACTACCATTTATGTGCTGAATAGGATGAATGTTAGATCCAATTTGATCAAGACACCTTATGAGATCATTAAGGGTAGAACTCCAAACCTGTCCCACCTCCATGTCTTTGGCTGTAATGTTTTCATTCTGAACAATGGGAAATCATCCTTAGGAAAGTTTGACCCCAAATCTGATGAAGGAGTGTTCTTAAGCTATTCTAGTGTGGGGAAATCCTTTAGGGTGTTTAATAAGAGGACTTTAGTGGTGAAACAGACAACTCATGTGGTGTTTGATCAATCTAATCCTAAGGTGACTAGAGTTGAGGAAGAAGAAGAGGTAGGGGAGATTACCCAATGGGTAAAAAATGCAAATCTTGAGGAAAGGGTATAACCTTAAACCACTTTGCGTAGAGATTGGAGATATTCTTTGAGTCATCCTAAAGAATTGATCTTAAGAGACCCTTCTAAAGGTGGTAGGACTAGGCATGGACTTAGGAAGGAAGTAAACCACCCTACCTTTATCTCAATGACTGAACCCACCAACATCAATCAAGCCCTCTCTGATGAATTTTGGATCTTAGCTATGCAAGAGGAACTTAATCAACTTATAAATGCTTGACTCAAATGACTACTAATTTTTGATTTGTCTATTTTTCATTCTATTTCTGCTAGGTAGTTGTTTGATTTGATTATATGTTTTCTGTTGAGTTTTATTTTTTTGCTAGTTTTCATTTTGATCTTATTGTTAGTTTGATTCGAATATTTACTTTGATGTGATTTCCTACATAGTTTTTACTTACTGTTTTATGCTTTTCAAAATTCGATCACTGCTCGCTACTGCTGTTAAACTGGATTTGTGCTGAATTTTTTTCCTTATTTTTTGGTTTGGAAGCTTGTAAGCAGTTATTGATTCCACTGGATCTGTTAAAGGGAAGAAATATTGATGATTGTTTCTTTTCCTCTAACTCCTTTAATGGTGTATTGTTTCTTTTGGATAAAAATCTTCTTCAAAATTAAAAAGTTAGTTTTTGAAATAGTTCCTACAATAATCTACCTCATATAAATAGTGTTTCAAAGTTTTGAGTCATTGTTATGATTTTCTGAACCAAGTGATCGCACTTATCATACGATGTATGGTTCTTATTTTGTGAATTACTCTTCCTTATTTTGGAGAGCGAGCTTTGACATATCTTATGTCTAGAAGGTAATTTTACAACTAAGATTCTTTAATAATTTTGAGAGGGAGAAGGCCTACAAAAGATGCGCAAAGAGCGCCAAAATAAAAAGAGGCACAAAATTAGCCCAAACTGAAAAGATGCGTATTGTCGCCAAAAATTGAAAGAATACACAAAGGGTATTAAAAATTAAAAGATACGCAAAGCGCCAAAAAAATTGAAAAAAAAGGGACACAAAATTAGCCCACAAAGAAATAGGCTTTCTTTCCTTTCAGATCTTTAAATATCTTAGAAAAATCCATGCACCCTTAATATTTTCAAAAGCTTGAGACGAAAAATCATGATTTCTGATTTCTTACTTTGTAATACTATTATATCAGATATTTTTCTAGAACGAGGCTTGAAAGGATCTCCTTTCAATTCTAATTCCTTTCTTCTGAATTGGATTTTGGTTTTGAAAGGAATTTGCATCTATAACGTGTCCGAGGTAGGAGTTACGAAAGTCAATTTTCCAACTTTTTCTGGATTTCAACGCTGTCGATTGTCTTCTTATAGGTTTTGGATTCAAAATCAAGGGAAAATTCTGATTTACTGGAGCGGATTGACTCAAAAAAAATCTTCAAGTTTTATTTTCTCTATTTTTTATTTTTTATTTTGTTGAATATATTTTCTGGATCCCTGATCTTTCTTTTCGATCCTCCATCTTTTTCACTATTTCTTCACATTGTCCTGGACGACCCCAAAATCATCCTGGATGATACTCTTCATCCTGGACAATCTATATATCGTCCTAGACGTTCCATTCAAATCGTCCCCACTCTAATTAAATGACTGAGTTACATCAATTTTTTGTGATCGTCCAGGATGATCCTCACATCATCATGGACGATATGAGCCATATTTCTTGATCCTCATCAAACGGCTAACAATGCGCCAATTATTATTCATCGTCCTGGACGATCCACCTCATCGTCCTAGATGATCCACGTGTCAGCAGTTGGATGATTCAAATTTAGCCCGTCCTATGTATTTATTGCATATCGTTCCGGACGATCCACCTCATTCTCCTGGATGATATTTTTCATCAACGGTCGTCCATCTTGACTCCTCGGGACGATCGCTTGTCTCTAATTGTCCTAGACGATCTCTAATCGTCCCGGACGATTTGACTGCCTGTTTTAACCAATCATCCTTGCCGTCATAATTACTCATATCGTCACGGACGATCCTACGATCGTACGGGATGATCCGGCCGAATTCTATTTAAACAGCCAATTTCTTTAGTTTTCTTCACACCTCTCCTTCCTTACCGCCTCTCTTGTGTTTCTAATGGCTGGTGGAAAGAGATCTAGGCATCAAGGTACAAGCTCCTCCCGAGGAAATGTCGATCCCCGCTTTCCAAATGCAGCCGATCAGGCTACTTTCCAATGATATCTTGAAGTTAGGATCACACAATCCAAGATCGTCAACCCCCGCACTCTTACCTACCCTATCCTAGATCTGTTTGCGCATACCTCCCTCACCTTCATCCTTACGCTGGCATTCCCATTTAGTACTGAACTTCTCTGAGTCTTTTTCACCAATCTTCGCATCGCCGCTGACTACTCCACCCTTCACTTATTTGTTAATCAGTGGCATGTAGAACTCACCGCCCAGCATTTTCACCATATCCTTCAACTCTCCGTCACTGGAGACAAACTCCATACCCTTGTTTCTGATCTAGATTATGATTGGAGTGTCGCCAATCACTTCCTTAGAAATACCAACGCCCCCTACCATGATAATGCCTGCACTTCCCTCCTTAAGGATGCTGGTACCATTCAATATGTCCTTCGTTCCTCCATCATCCCAAAGGCTGGGGACCGCATTCACATCACCCCTTTACTTTCTCTGACCACCTATTACATCATGGCCCACTGGGAATTCAATGCTACTGATCTCCTTTTCCGCTATATCGAGCAGCTCACTACCATTAGGGATCCGAGCCATAGACGATGCCTAAATCTAGCTCTAGGACACATCATTACGTATGCTCTGGAAACAAAATACGATCTGCAATATCGAGTCCCTGCCAATGTCCCTCCTTCCTACTTCACAAATAATTCATTCCATGTACTCCACAGTACCCGACTACATCTGGAGCCCTTCGAGGATCGTACTGCACCTGATGCCTAGATGTTTAGGAGGAAGAGGAAGAAGCTGTTCCTGTTCCTACTGCACCTGATGCACCTGCTCCCCTTCGAATTGCATCCCCTTTTGATCATCTGGTGCAGCGGTTCGACTAGTAGGCGGCCCATTTTGATTCTTATGTTGCTGTCTAGGAGCAGTAGCAAACTTTGGATCTGTAGCGCTTCAATGACTACATTGCTTAGCAGCAACAGTAGCACGACAAGGACATTGCTTGGTTTGGAGCACACTTCGCTGCCATTCACAGTCACTTTCGTCCTGGATGATATTCACATCGTTCTGGACGATCCAGTGAAAACAGAAACCCTAATTAGGGCGACCAAGTTAAGTTTGTTTAATTAAGCCGATCGTCCTGGACGATCTATCAATCGTATAGGAAGATAAGCTCAAATCAGAAATTCTCAGCCGCCATATATAGTTAGGAAAGTTTTTATTTTTAGAGATTTGATCTGATCGTCCCGGACGATACGTGTATCATCCTGGACGATCCATTACAATTATGCCTAAATTAGTCTGGTGATTAAGGAAAGTAATCAAGGTATGATTGATTCGATCATATCATCCTGGACGATCGCAGGATCGTACGGGATGATGTGTCAAAAATCCTGACCGTCCAGCATGTTTCATCTGTACATCCAGAGCAGTGATCCGGATGATTTTGACACTTTTTAAACTAATCGTACAGGACGATAGCAATATCGTCCTGAACGATCAAGTCATTTTTAGGTCGCCAGCACAAGTTCGTCTGGACGACCAGAGCGGTCTTCTGGACAAAATTCCTGAATTTACACTAATGGTCCCGGACGATTGCATAATCGTACGGGAAGATTTGAACAACTTTTTCTACTAATTGTCCAGAAGAACCAGATCGTCCAGGCTGAAATAGGTGATTTTGAACTGATCGTACAGGACGATCTAGCGACTATATTGGCCGGTCAATTGAGATTTCGGGCAAATTTTGAGCCCTCCTATAAAAGATCCTTTTCTTCCAACAAGAAAAATCTTTTGCCACTTTCCTTTCCAGAGAAACCTTGAGAGGGAGAGAGAGCTTGGGAGAGAGAGAGAGGATCTTGTGAGGGGGAGTTTGTGAGGGATTCACAAAGGTTGATCCAAGCAAGGATCAGAGTCGTCTTCTCCGTTCGTCGTCTCTCGTCTTGTTGGTGTTTCCTGTGGGAGGATCGTTCGCAAGAAGATCCGGGTTCTCAACCCACTTCAGGAGGAAGCGAAAGGAGTTCAGGTTCTCTGCCTGCTTCAGGAGAAAGCGAAAGGAGTCCGGGTTCACTGCCCGCTTTAGGAGGAAGGGAAAGGAGTTCAAGTTCTATGCCCCACCGGGTCGGTGGAAAGGAGTTTTGTACAAGCTTCTCCGCCTTGCTATGGGAGCAGAAGGAGAGTCACTTTTGTGTTAGTGCAATACCCGGAGGGGAGGCTTTGGGGAGTGGACGTAGGTCAAGTTGACCGAACCACTATAAAATTTGGTGTGCTCTTTTTGATTATTTTCTGCACTTTATTTTTTTTGTTATTATTTGCTTGGGTGAAATATGTTGTTGATCTTTTTGTTTCTGTGTTTACTTATTTCCGCTGCAAATTATCGAAAAGATTTTTCCCGTTGCTCACCAATTTCTTAAATAACCAATTCACCCTCCCTCTGGGTTAGCCTCGGGACTAGTTCATCAGGGCTTAACATCCCTATCGAACTTTCACTAAAACCCTAAAAAACCTTAAATCCTTAACCCTAAAACCCGAAACCCTAAACCCTAAACATTAAACCCTAAACCCTAAACCCTAAACCCTAAAAACACTAAACCCTTAACCCTAAAAAAAACCCTAAACCCTAAAAACTTAAACACTAAACCCTAAATCCTAAATCCTAAACCATAAACCCTAAATCGTAAAACCCCAAACCCTAAAACCTAAAAAATACCCTAAACCCTAAATCCCTAAAACCCTAAAAAACTCTAATCCCTAAAGCCCTAACCACTAAACCCTAAACCCTAAACCCTAAACCATAAACCCTAAACCCTAAACCCAATATACCTAAAAACCCTAAACCCTAACCCTAAACCCTAAACCCTAAACCCTAAATAAAAATCTTAAACCCTAAAAACCTTAAGCCCTAAACCCTAAACCTTAAACCCAAACCCTAAACCCTAAAAACCCTTAACCCTAAAAAAATCCTAAACCCTAAAACCTTAAACATTAAACCCTAAATCCTAAATCCTAAACCCTAAACCCAAAATCGTAAAACCCTAAACCCTAAATAATACCCTAAACCCTAAATCCCTAAAACCCTAAAAAACTCTAAACCCTAAAGCCCTAACCACTAAACCCTAAACCCTAAACCCTAAACCTTAAACCCTAAACCCTAAACCAAAAATCCCTAAAACCCTAAACCCTAAACCCTAAAAACCCTAAACCCTAAACCCGAAACCCTAAACCCTAAAAAAAAATCTTAAACCCTAAAAACCTTAAACCCTAAACCCTAAACCCAAACCATAAACACTAAAGCCTAAATCCTAAACCATCAAAACCCTAAACCCTAAAACCCTAAAATAAACCTTAAACCCTAAACCCTAAACCCTAAAAAAACCCTAAACCCTAAAACCCTAAAACCTTAAAAAATCCTAAACCCTAAAACGCTAAACACTAAACCCTAAAACCTAAACCAACCTTAAAAAAAAAACCATTAAGCCCTAAACCCTAAACCCTAAACCCTAAACCCTATACCCTAAACCCTAAACACTAAAAATCCTAAACCATAAACCCTAAACCTGATACCCTAAACCCTAAAAAACCATAAACCTAAACCCTAAAACCCTAAACCCTAAAAAAACCCTAAATCCTAATAACCTTAAGCCCAAAATCCTAAATCTAAGCCGTAAAACCCTAAAACTCAAAAAAAAACCTAAACCCTAAACCTTAAAAAAACCCTAAACCCTACAACCCAATATCCTTGAACCCTAAAACCCTAACCCTAAACCCTAAACCAGAATCTTTAAACCCTAAACCCTAAACCTTAAAAACCCAAAACCGTAAACCCTAAACCACAAAAAAAAACCTAAACCCTAAAAACCTTAAACCCTAAACCCTAAATCCTAAACCCTAAACCCTAAATCATAAAAGCCTAAACCCTAAACCCTAAAAAAACCCTAAACCTTAAAACCCTAAAACCTTAAAAAACCCTAATCCCTCAACACTAAAGCCCTAACCACTTAACCTTAAACTCTAAACCCTAAACCATAAACACTTAACCCTAAAAGCAAAATCCCTAAAAACCCTAAACCCTAAACCCTAAAAACCCTAAACCCTAAACCCTAAGCCCTAAAAAAAATCGTAAACCCTAAAAACCTTAAACCCTAAACCCTAAACCAAAACCCTAAACCCTAAAGCCTAAACCCTAAGCCGTAAAACCCTATACCCTAAAACCCTAAAAAAAACCCTAAACCCTAAGCCTGAAACCCTAAAAAAAACCCTAAACCCTAAAACGCTAAAACACTAAAAAACCCTAAACCATAAAACCCTAAACCATAAAACCTCAACCCATGTTAAAAAAAACCCTAAAACCCTAAACCCTAAACCCTTAAAAAACCCTAAGCCCTAAAACCGTAAAAAATACTAAACCCTAAACCCTAAAACCCTAACCACTAAGCCCTAAACCCTAAGTCCCAAAAAACCCTAAACCATAATCCCTAAACCCAAAAGCCCTAAACCGCATACCCTAAGCCCTAAACCCTAAACCCTAAAACCCTAAGCCCATCAACCCTAAACCCTAAACCTTAAAAAAACCCTAAACCCTAAACACTAAAAACCCTAAAAAAAACCCTAAAACTAAAAAACCCTAAAAAACCTTAAACCTCGCGCCCTAAAAATACCCTAAATCCTAAAAACCTTAACCCTAAACCTTAATCCTTAAACCCTAAACCCTAAACCCTAACACCCTAAACCCTAAAGCCCAAAAAAAACCCTAAACCTTAAACCCTAAAAACCCTAAACCCTAAACCCTAAAAAAACCCTAAACCCGAAAATCCTAAAACCCTAAAACCTTAAACCCTAAGCCCTAAACCCTAATCGCTAAACCGTAAACTCTAAACCCTAAAAAGCCTAAAAAAAAAAATCTGAAAACCTTAAACCCTAAACAATAAAAACCCTAAAATCCCTAAAGAAAACCAAACCTAAAAAAAAATTCATAAAACCCAAAGAACCCTAAAAATCCTAAACCCTAAACCCTAAAAACCATAAACCCTAAACCTTAAAACTGAAAGTACGAGATGCGCCAAGAGGGGGGGTGAATTGGTATTTTAAAATTTTAACCCAACACAAGAGTTCTAATTTTTTTGTATTTTTAAAATATAACTAAACGAATAATGTGCGGAAGCAAATACAACATTCACAACGATGATATTGATAATTCAATTTTAGAATTTACAACACAAGATTTAAATCATGATTTTTCACCAAGCAATTTAACGTACTAATTAAAAGCATGAAAAGTAAAGTACGGTAAACAGGAAAAAACACACCAGAGATTTTTATAGTGGTTCGGTCACTTGACCTAAGTCCACTCCCCGGAGTCCTCTACTCCGAGATTTGCACTAGTAAAAGTTGACTCTTCTTTTACCCCCACAGCAAGGCGGAGAAGCCTTTACAATACTCACTTTCACCTCCCTCGGTGCGGCGGAATACCAAACGCTATGTCACCCTCCTGGTGACGGCAGCGGACCTTCTCCTTTTTCTCCCTCCTGGAGATGGCAGAGTACCTTGGCGATGTTGATCTTGAAGTGACTCTTCCCTCGAGAACTTTCTTGAAGCTTCCCAAAGCCACAAGAGGAGCAAAGCATGCAGCTAGCTTGGAGCCACCGTGTGATCCCCTCACACTACTTCTCCCTCACGCTCAAGCTCACCTTCACCTTACTCTCTCAAGCCCTGGATTTCTCAAAAAAACTTCTATATAATGAATCCCCTTCTTTTCTCCAAGCCTCTCACAGCAAGAGGATAGATCAACAACTCCCTAAAGAAAATTTTAAGTTATTTTTAAATCAGGCTTCAGAAAACCCTAAAAGTTTCAACTTTTGCATTTCTGTTCATACAGTGTGATCTATAATCGTACAGTACGATCAGTTCAATTACAGCTCCATCCAGTACGAGTACAGACGAACAGTTATCAAATTTTATTCATATCGTATTGTATGATATGTATCTCGTACAGGACGATACTGTTGATTCGTACTGTTCGTACAGGATGAACTGTGGGACGATCCTCAGGATGAAAGAATTCATCTCTGTCAGTCGTCCAGCACTCCTTCAATCGTACAGTACGATTAGTGTTTTTCAGGATATCGTCCTGTATGATACGAATATCGTCCAAGATGAATAGAATAAAAATTCTTGGTATCGTCTGGTACGATCACTGGGATGAAGGAAATCGTCTCTGTCGGTCGTCCAGCACTCCACTAGTCGTACAGTACGATTAGTTCATTTCTTGATATAGTCCTGTATAATATGAATATTGTCCAGGATGAACAGAACAAAAAACCTTAGTTTCGTCTGGTACGATCTCTAGGACGAATGAAATCGTCTCTGTCAGTCGTACAGTACGATAAAGTATCGTACAGTACAATCGATATTTAAATTAGAAACTAACATTTATTTCCTGATTAGGGAGATAATTTTGGTAAGTATTAATTAATCGTACTGTACGATAAGAATTATACAGTACGATCAGTACAGAAAATTAAAATTTAAAACTTACCAAACTTATTCTGGCGGCTAGGGTTTCTCAATTATATCTTATCGTACAGTACGATATGTATCGTACAGTACGATTAGTTTATAAACTTAATCATTTGAAAATTAGCCGTTAGCCTGAGTATTTTTAATTAATCGTACAGTACGATACTAAATCGTACAGTACGATTTTCTTAAAAAAATTTTAAATCATTAAAAATAATTCTCCACCTGTGTGTGTGTATGGTTGTGTTGCAAATCTGGTTTTGATGATGACAAACATGTTTCCAGTGTATTTTGCTTGGCTAATCTGTTTCAGGCACAAAAGACTGCGAGCCACTCAAGCCAACTCAAGATCGGGTCCAAGTGTGTCAAATGTATGATTTTTTCTTTTTATTGAGTCAATTGTAATGTAACTGATTCCCTAGCTAAGTAACCTTGCACACACACACTCAGGGAGAGAGATTGAGTGAATTAGAGTTTCTGTTGCAAATTTGTTCAGATCGTCCTGGACGATATCCACATTGTCCTGGACGATCCAGTTAAAACAGAAACCCTAATTAGGGCGACTAAGTTAAGAGGGTCTGATTGAGCCGATCGTCCTGGACGATCTATGGATCGTACGGGACGATATTCCCAAATCAGAATTTCTCAGCCGCCAGATCAAGTTAGGCAAGTTCTTATTTTTAGATACTTGGTCTGATCGTCCCGGACGATACGTGTATCGTCCCGGACGATCCAGTACAATCATGCCTAATTTAATCTGGTAATTAAGGAAAGCAATTAATTTTTGGTTGATACGATCATATCGTCCTGGACGATCGCAGGATCGTCCCGGACGATCTTGATCGTCTAGTGCATTTAAGCTGTACGTCCAGAACTATGTACAGGACGATTTTGGGCCTTTTTGAACTAATCGTACCGGACGATGTACCAATCGTCCTGGACGATCAAGTCATTTTTTGGTCGTCAAGCACAGATTTCTCTGGATGACCCGAACTGTCTTCCGAACGATTTTCCTCAATTCGTACTAATCGTCCCGGACGATCGCAGTATCGTACGGGACGATATGAACAACTTTTTCTACTGATCGTCCAGAAGAGCCTAATCGTCCAGGCTGAAATAGCTGAATTTGAACTGATCGTACAGGACGATCTACCGATCGTCCTGGACGATCTTGGCCGACCAGTTGAGAATTAGGGCAAATTTTAAGCCCTTCTATAAAAGAACTTTTTCTAAAATTAAGAAAAATCTTTTTGCTACCTTCCTTCCCTGAGAAACCCTAGAGAGAAGAGAGAGTTGGGAGAGAGAGAAGAGATCTTGTGAGGGGGAGTTAGTGAGGGATTCACTAAGGTTGCTCCAAGCACGGATCAGAGTCGTCTTCTCCGCTCGTCGTCTGTCATCTAGTCGGTGTTCTTCATGGGAGGATCGTTCGTAAGAAGATCCGGGGTTCTCTGCCCGCTTCAGGTGGAAGCAAAAGGAGTTCGAAGGTTCTCTGCCTGCTTCAGGAGGAAGCGAAAGGAGGTCATGTTCTCTGCCTCACCGTGTGGTGAAAAGGAGGTGTTTTGTACAGGCTTCTCCGCCTTGCTGTGGGAGCAAAGGAGAGTCACTTTCGTTTAGTGCAATACCCGGAGGGGAGGCTCCGGGGAGTGGACGTAGGTCAAGTTGACCGAACCACTATAAAATCTGGTTTGCTTTTCTGATTCAGTTTTGTACTTTACTTTTCAATATAAACTGCTTGGGTGAATATCGTTGGTTGATCTTTTCGTTATTGTTTACCTGTTTCCGCTGCTAAGTATCGAAAAGATTTTTGTAGTTATCGTGAAATTTTTAAATAACCAATTCACCCCCCCTCTTGGTTAGCCTCGGGACTAGTTCACTCGGGCTTAACATCCCTTTCGAACTTTCAAGTGGTATCAGAGCGGGATTCAAAATTTCTGTTTAAAAACTTTTGAATTTGATCCAATGGCTAACTGTAACAATCGTAATACTGCTGACGGTTATTCTATTACCAGACCACCGTTGTTTGACAATATTCCTTTTGATTTTTGGAAAACATGCATGTCTACTTTTCTGCAATCTATTGATTATCGCATGTGGATGTTAGTTAAGGACGGATACGAACCACCTTTTCGAATGATTAACAATGTGAAAACTGAATTGCCGTTTGCTGATTGGACGTTTGATGATCGTGGTTTAGCACAGTTGAATGCAAAATGTTTGAACTGTTTCTTTTGTGCTTTGAAATCTGAAGACTATATGCGTGTTTCTACTTGTACAACGGGAAAGGAAATCTAGGATAGGTTATGTATAACATACGAAGGTACAACTGAAGTCAAACAATCTAGGTTAAACATCTTGTTACATGATTACAAACTTTTTCACATGAAACCTAGTGAGACTATTTCAGAAATGTACACAAGGTTCACTCAGATTGTTACCTCTTTGCATGCTTTAGGTAGAGAACTTACCAACTACGAAAGAGTGAACAAGATTCTTAGATGTTTGCCTACTTCTTATGATGCTAAGATTACTGCTATTACTGAATCCAAAGATTTAAATACTTACTCTATTGACAGCCTACTTGGATCACACATTGCTTACGAGCAAGGGGTGAACCAAAGGCAACTTGATGCAGGTGAACGCAAGAAAGAGAAGACCGTGGCACTAAAGGCCAAAGATTCAGATGCTAGCACTTTCGGGTCTGATAGCGATGAAGTTGCCTTAATCACAAGTCAATTCAAAAGCTTTCTAAGGAAGAAACATAAGAACTATCAGAAGTGGAACAAGGGTAAGTTCAATAAAAACTTTAAGGGTTCATCTGAATCGGTTTGTTTTGAATGCAGGAAGCCTGGACACATTAAGGCTGATTGTCCAACACTTAAAGCTCACCCAAGCAAGGAGAAGAGTGAGGAGAAACCAAAGTTCAGGAAGGACAAGAAGCGGATTCAGAAGGCGTTCTGGGCAGACTCTGCATCCGACTCTTCTGAGACTAAAGCTGAAGAGGAGGAAACAAACTTGTGTCTGATGGCGGATGATCACCCTGGTCAGTCGGACCAGGAAGCGGTATGTGAGCTTACTTACGATCAGTTATTTGAAGTTTTTGAAAAGATTCATACATCGTATAGGAAGCTTAAGAAAACCCATGCTAGTTTGAAATTAGATTATTTGACTTTACAAAAAGAGCATGATTCTGTAGTTAAAGATTATTCCACACTTGATTCCAATCACATGTCTCTGCTTGATGAGTTTGATGAATTGAACAAAAAATATTCTGATTTAGTTTCTGAGCATGACTCTTTGAAAACCACGCATGTTGATTTAGAAAAAGCTTTTAAAGAGTTAGATACAATGGCATGTGAAGTAGCAAGTAACAATGGCGCTTTAAAATTTGAAATTGCAAGTTTAAAGGAAGAGAATGAGTTTTTGGAAGTAAAAATCAGTGCTTTTGAAAAGAACAAAACACCGCCTACCTTTGAACAGTTTTATGCACCGCCACCTTTTAAAAATTCTGTTGCAAGTTCATCAAAGCATGTTTCATACACTACTAGGAAGAGGCACTATCACTCACGACGTTTAGTTAATCCTTTTCCTGGTGTTAGATGTTTTTCATGTGGCATGTTAGGACACATATCACACACTTGTACTATTCACCGTAGTACACATTGGGTGTGGAGACCCAAACTGCCTGTTTCACAGCACAGCACGCATGCATCGCATTCTTCTTTTCATAAGAAGGAACCCAAACCTGTTTGGGTTCCTAAGACTGACATTTGATGATTTTGTAGGGGTGCTCTCACACAAGACCTCGTGAGAGCATGTGGTACCTGGACAGCGGATGTTCTAGACATATGACTGGAGATGCAAATCAGTTCATTTCGCTGGAGGCCAGAGCTGGAGGCAAGGTTACACTTGGAGATAACACCACCAGGAAGGTGGTAGGCACAGGTATAATTGGTGATTCAAAGAACTTTATGATTGATAATGTTTTGCTTGTAGATGGACTAAAACACAACCTGCTGAGCATCAGTCAACTCTGTGACAAGGGATACAGCATCAAATTCCTGCCCACTGGCTGCATTTTAAGCTTAAATGATGAAGTTGTTTTGCAGGGGCAAAGGATCAACAACGTCTACAAGCTGGATGTAAGTAGCATTAAATCTGATAATTCAATTTGCTTAAAAACTGCTGCTGATGAGTCTTGGTTATGGCATTGGAGATTGTGTCATGCCAGTATGAAAACCCTTAGGAGAGTCACCCAAAAGGACTTAGTTAGAGGTGTGCCCAAGCTTAAGTTCACTAAGAATCACCTGTGTGATGCCTGTCAGTTGGGGAAGCAAGTCCAGTCCTCTTTTCACTCTGTTAAGGACATTAGCACCTCTAGACCTTTAGAAGTTCTTCACATGGACCTCTTTGGACCCATTAGCACTGCCAGCTTAGGGGGGAGAGTCTATGGTTTTGTGATTGTTGATGATTATTCAAGGTTCACTTGGGTTAAGTTTTTGTCACACAAATCTGAGTCATTTGATGAGTTTAGATCTTTCTCTACTTGGATTCAGAAGAAGTTAGGATGTGAGATTATTACCATCCATAGTGATCATGGAGGGGAGTTTGAAAATGAAAGATTTGGAAGTTTTTGTGAGAATCATGGGATTAGTCACAATTTTTTAGCTCCTAGGACCCCTCAGCAGAACGGGGTAGCTGAAAGGAAGAACAAGACCTTAGTGGAAGCCGCTAGAGCCATGCTTGCCGAGTATTCACTTCCAAAATACTTTTGGGCTGAAGCGGTGAACACTGTCTGTTATGTGCTGAATAGGGTGAATGTGAGAGTCAAACTGAACAAGACACCTTATGAGATCATTAAGGGTAGAACACCAAATCTGTCCCACCTCCATGTCTTTGGCTGTAAGGTTTTCATTCTGAACAATGGGAAGTCACCCTTAGGATAATTTGACCCCAAATCTGATGAAGGAGTGTTCTTAGGATATTCAAGTGTGGGGAAATCCTTTAGGGTGTTCAATAGGAGGACTTTGGTGGTGGAAGAAACAACCCATGTAGTGTTCGATGAATCTGAACCTAAGGAGTCTAGATCTGAAGTAGAAGATGAAGAGATTATTGAGCTTACCCAAGGAGTTGGAAATACAAATTTGGAGGAAAGGGTAGAACCTCAAACAGAGTTGCCTAGAGATTGGAGATATTCTTCGAGTCATCCTAAAGAACTGATCTTAGGAGACCCTTCTGAAGGTGTTAGGACTAGGCATGGACTTAGGAAGGAAGTAAACCATTCTGCCTTTATCTCAATGACTGAACCCACCAACATCAATCAAGCCCTGTCGGATGAATTTTGGATTTTAGCTATGCAGGAAGAATTGAATCAATTTATAAGGAATGATGTTTGGGAGTTAGTAGAAAGACCTAAAAATCAAAGTATTGTGGGAACCAAGTGGGTCTTTAAGAATAAGATGAATGATTCTGGTATGGTGGTGAGAAATAAGGCAAGATTGGTGGCTAAGGGGTATAATCAGATAGAAGGGATAGATTTTGAGGAAACTTTTGCCCCTGTAGCTAGATTGGAAGCCATTAGAGTGCTACTAGCCTTTGCCTGTTACAAGGGATTTAAGCTGTTTCAAATGGATGTCAAGAGTGCCTTTTTAAATGGGGTAATTAAAGGAGATGTTTTTGTAGAACAACCCCCAGGTTTTGAGAGTTCCCAATATCCAAGTCATGTCTATAAATTAAAAAAGGCCTTATATGGATTGAAACAGGCACCCAGAGCTTGGTATGAGAGGCTTAGCACATTCCTGTTAGAAAGAGAGTTTGTTAAGGGAAGCGTAGACACCACCCTTTTTCTGAGGAGAATAGGAGATGACTTACTCATTGTCCAGATTTATGTTGATGATATAATTTTTGGATCTTCTGATAAATATTTATGTGATGATTTTTCTAAAACAATGAGTAAGGAGTTTGAGATGAGTATGATGGGAGAATTGTCTTACTTTTTGGGGTTTAGCATAAGGCAAACAGATGATGGAACCTTTCTCAATCAATCAAAATACACTAAGGACCTTTTGAAGAAATATGAAATGGACAAAACCAAGCCAATCAATACTCCCATGCCCTCCTCAGTTCAGTTAGATAAGGATTCAAATGGAAAATCTGTTGATCAGAAGAAGTATAGAGGGATAATAGGTTCACTGCTTTACCTGACTGCTAGCCGACCTGATATCATGTTTAGTGTCTGTCTTTGTGCTAGGTTTCAGGCTGATCCTAAAGAGTCCCACCTGACTGCTGTTAAGAGAATTCTTGGATATCTTTTAGGAACCCCAAACCTAGGAATTTGGTACCCTAGGCACAACACCTCTTTTGAGATCATTGGATATTCTGATTCTGACTTTGCGGGGTGTAGGGTGGATAGGAAGAGTACTTCTGGGACTTGTCAATTTATAGGACAGTCGTTAGTCTCCTGGTCCAGTAGAAAACAGAACTCAGTTGCACTTTCCACTGTTGAAGCTGAGTACATTGCCTTAGGGAGTTGTGTGGCCCAAGTTCTTTGGTTGAAGCAGCAAGTCTTGGATTTAGGAGTACCTGTTGGCACAATTTCTATTCTGTGTGATAATACTAGTGCCATCTGTATCTCTAAGAATCCAATCCAACATTCTAGGACCAAACACATTGACATTAGGCATCACTTCATTAGGGACCATGTTACAAAAGGGGACATTGAGCTACACCACGTAGCAACTGAAAATCAGCTGGCTGACATATTCACTAAACCACTGGCCTTTGACTCATTCAGCATTTTGAGAACCAGATTAGGAGTGATTGATATAAATGCTTGATTCTGATGACTGCTGATTTATGATTGTTATGATTGGTCTTCTGATTTCTGTTAGTTAGTTTTTGTATTCTGATTTCTGATTTCTGTTAGTTAGTTTTGTTTGATTATTTGCTTTCAGTTGATTTTATTTCTTCTGCTGATTTCTGTGTTACCCTTTTTGTTAGTTTGATTTGAGTATTTACTTTGCTATGATTTTCTACCTATTTTTATTTATTTACGGGTTCATATCTTGCACTTACTGTTTTATGCTTTTCAAGATCTGATCACCGCTCACTACTTCTGGTGATCTGAATTTTTGACTGGGAGTTTTTACCTTGTTTTGGTTTGGAAGCTGATAAGTAGTGATTGACTTCGCTGAATCTGTTAAAGGGAAGAAACATTGATAATTGTTTCTCTTTCTCTAACTCCTTTACTGGTGTGTAGTTTCTTTTGAATAAAAATCCTTTTCAAAATAAAAAATGTTAGTTTTTGAAATAAAGATTATTTTATCTTCCTACAGTAATCTGCCTCATATCAATAGTGTTTTTCAAAGTCTTGAGTCATTAGTTTGATTTTCTAAACCAAGTGATTGCATTTATCATATGTTGTATGGATTTTATTTTGTGAATCGTTCTTCCTTACTGCGGAGAGTCATCTCCTATGTCTGGAAGATAATCTCATAGCTGAGACTCTTTAATGATTATGAAAAGGAGAAAGCTTATAAAAGATGCGCAGTGCGCCAGATAATTTGAAAAAGAGGCATAAAATGAGCCCAAAACTAAAAAGATGCGAAATTGCCAAATTGGATACACAAAGTGTATCAAAAATCAAAAGATGCGCAAAGTGCCAACCAATTTGAAAAAGAGGCACAAAATGAGCCCAAAACAAGCTTTCTTTCCTTTCAGATTGTTAAATGTCTTAGAGGAATCTGTGCGCCACTTAATATTTTCAAAAGCTTGAGTTTTGAAAATCGTGATTTCTGATTTTTTACTTTGTAACACTATTATATCAGATATTTTTCTGGAATGAGGCTTGAAAGGATTTCTTTTCAAATCTAATGTCTTTTATTCTGAATCGGATTTTTGTTTTGAAAGAGGTTTGCATCATAAGGTGCCCGGGGTCGGCGCTACGAACGTTGATTATTTCCAACCTTTTTTGGATTTCAGCGCTGTCAATCGTCCTGTCATTGGTTTTTGAATCTAAAGTCAAGGAAAAATTCTGATTTTCTAAGAGCAGCTTAATCAAAAATTAAAAAAAAAAAATACTTCTATGTGTTTTTTGCGGTAAGTTTTATTCGCCTTTTTGGTATTTTGATTTCATGGTTGTGTTTTTTGGATCCTGATCGATCATCTTCATCCTCCATTCTTTTCTGCTTTTCTTCACATCGTCCTGGATGATACACCTATCATCCTGGATGATCCTCTTCATCCTGGACGATCCAAAAATCGTCCTAGACGATTCATTCAAAATCATACCCACTGCTCCTGCTGCTGAAACTACCCCAATTATTGGTGATCGTATTGGACGATCCTTACATCGTCCTGGACGATATGATACATATCTTCCTGATACGATCAAACGGCTGACATTGCACCAATTATTGCCCATCGTCCTGGACGATCCACCTCATCATCCTGGACGATCCACGTGTCAGCCACTGGACGATTGGAATTCGGCCCGTCCGACAAATTTATTGTAAATCGTCCTGGACGATCCACCTAATCGTCCGGGATGATACCTTTTCGTCAACGGTCGTCCAACTGACTCCTCGGGACGATCGCCTGTGTCTAATGGTCCCGGACGATATCTTATCATCCTGGACGATCGGACCGCTTTTTTGACCAATCGTACAGGACGACATAAATGCACCGATCGTCCCGGACGATGTCGCGATCGTACGGGGACGATCAGTCCGTTTTCTTTATAAACAGCAGTTTTCTTCAGTTTTTTTTCCACACCTTTCTTCCTCCACTCTTCTTTCATCTTCTTCTCCCTTGGTTTCCTAATGGCTGGTGGCAAGAGGTCTCGTCAAAAGGGTGCCAGTTCCTCTCGGGGGCCGGTCGATCCTCGCTTCCCTAATGCAGCCGATCAGGCTGCCTACGAGCGATACTGCGAAGTGGGGATAATGCCTTCGAAAATAGTAAATCCTCGCACTCTCACCTATCCAGTCCTTGATCTCTTCACACACACCTCTCTTACCTTCATCCTCACCCTCGCTTTTCCCTTTAGTTCTGAACTTTTTCGCGTTTTCTTTGCGAACCTGTGGATTTCCGCTGACTACTCCACTCTCCGTTCCTATGTCAATCAGCGCCCTGTCGAGCTTACCTATCAAGACTTTCACGACATTCTCCAACTGTCCATCACTGGCGACAAACTCCACACCCTTATCACAGACCCATATTATAATTGGAGTGTCGCCAATCATTTCCTCCGCAATACCAATGCCCCTTATCATGACAATGCCTGCTCCACCCTTCTTAAGGACGCCCGAACCATTCAACATGTTCTTCGTTCCTCCGCCGTTCCAAAGGCGGGGGATCGCATTCACATCACCCCCCTCCTGTCCTTGACCACCTACTACATCATGGCCCATCGAGAATTTAATGCTGCCGATCAATTATCCGGTACCTCGAGCACCTTACCACCATCCGGGATCCAGGTCATCGCCGTCGCCCAAATCTAGCCTTAGGACACCTCATTGCATATGCTCTTGAAACCAAGTATGACTTGCAATATCCCGTAGCCCCAGATGTTCCTACCTACTTCCTCACCAATAATGCCTTCCATGTCCTCCACAGCACCCGACTACATCCGGAGCCCGCCCCGGATGGTGAGGAAGAGGAGGAAGCGGCCATTCCCGCTCCTGCTGCACCCGAGGCACCTGCTCCCCTTCGCATTGCCTCTCCCCTTGACCACCTGGTGCAGCGATTTGACCAGTGGGAGGCCCGTTTTGACTCCTACGTGGTTGCCCAGGAGCAGCGACACAACGAGGACCTCCAACGCTTCGCGGACTATGCTGCGCAGCAGCAACAGCAGCATGACCAGGACATGGCCTGGTTCGGAGCTCAATTTCATGCCATTCACCATTACCTCAATCCTCCACCACCACCTCCTCCTTCCGATCAGGATCCACCTCTGTTTTAGATTCCTACTTTTGTAGTTGTTCTATTTTATGTTTTATTTCAGTGTTCTATTTTACCCTCCTCCTTTTTGTGATGTCAAAAGGGGGAGTCAGTTGTAGTCGTGTCGTGTTTGTTTCTGTTTTCAGTTTCATGTTTTCTGTATTGTTTGAGCTGTTAAATAAAAATTAAAAAAAAAAAAAAAAACATGTTTGTTTTGTTTGATCTCCTAGTTTACCTTTATTTTCAGACTACTTTACAAATATTTGCCATCATCAAAAAGGGGGAGATTGTTGCAAATCTGGTTTTGATGATGACAAACATGTTTCCAGTGTATTTTGCTTAGATAATCTTTTCCAGGCACAAAAGACCGTGAGCCACTCAAGCCAACTCAAGATCGGGTCCAAGTGTGTCAAATGTATGATTTTTTCTTTTTATTAAGTCAATTGTAATGTAACTGATTCCCTAGCTAAGTAACCTTGCAGACACACACTCAGGGAGAGAGATTGAGTGAATTAGAGTTTCTGTTGCAAATTTGTTCAGATCATCCTGGATGATATCCACATCATCCTGGACGATCCAGTTAAAACAGAAACCCTAATTAGGGCGACTAAGTTAAGAGGGTCTGATTGAGCCGATCGTCCTGGATGATCTACGGATCGTACGGGACGATATTCCCAAATCAGAATTTCTCAGCCGCCAAATCAAGTTAGGCAAGTTCTTATTTTTAGATACTTGGTCTGATCGTCCCGGAGTATCGTCCCGGACGATCCAGTACAATCATGCCTAATTTAATCTGGTAATTAAGGAAAGTAATTAATTTTTGGTTGATATGATCATATCGTCCTGGACGATCGCAGGATCGTCCCGGACGATCTTGATCGTCTAGTGCATTTAAGCTGTACGTCCAGAACTATGTACAGGACGATTTTGGGCCTTTTTGAACTAATCGTACCGGACGATGTACCAATCGTCCTGGACGATCCAGTCATTCTTTGGTCGTCCAGCACAGATTTCTCTGGACGACCCGAACTGTCTTCTGGATGATTTTCCTCAATTTGTACTAATCGTCCCGGACGATCGAAGTATCGTACGGGACGATATGAACAACTTTTTCTACAGATCTTCCAGAAGAGCCTAATCGTCCAGGCTGAAACAGCTGAATTTGAACTAATAGTACAGGACGATCTACCGATCGTCCTGGACGATCTTGGCCGACCAGTTGAGAATTAGGGCAAATTTTAAGCCCTCTTATAAAAGAACTTTTTCTAAAATTAAGAAAAATCTTTTTGCTACCTTCCTTCCCTGAGAAACCCTAGAGAGAAGAGAGAGTTGGGAGAGAGAGAAGAGATCTTGTGAGGGGGAGTTAGTGAGGGATTCATTAAGGTTGCTCCAAGCACGGATCAGAGTCGTCTTCTCTGCTCGTCGTCTGTCGTCTAGTCGGTGTTCTTCGTGGGAGGATCGTTCGCAAGAAGATCCGGGGTTCTCTGCCCGCTTCAGGTGGAAGCAAAAGGAGTTCGAAGGTTCTCTGCCTGCTTCAGTAGGAAGCGAAAGGAGGTCAGGTTCTCTGCCTCACCGTGTGGTGAAAAGGAGGTGTTTTGTACAGGCTTCTCCGCCTTGCTGTGGGAGCAAAAGGAGAGTCACTTTCGTTTAGTGCGATACCCGGAGGGGAGGCTCCGGGGAGTGGACCTAGGTCAAGTTGACCGAACCACTATAAAATCTGGTTTGCTTTTCTGATTCAATTTTGCACTTTACATTTCAATATAAACTACTTGGGTGAATATCGTTGGTTGATCTTTTCGTTATTGTTTACTTGTTTCCGTTGCTAAGTATCAAAAAGATTTTTGTAGTTGTCGTGAAATTTTTAAATAACCAATTCACCCCCCCTCTTGGTTAGCCTCGGGACTAGTTCACTAGGGCTTAACATCCCTTTCGAACTTTCAGGTTGCTCATTTCACATGCATGCTTCAGTGGCAGACTCAAGAAAATAAAAATAAAGAAATAAAAATTATAGACTTTTCAACATCCTATTCTACCCGGTTTGAGTCTCCAGAAATCTTGAGCAGTGTGCATCTGACCTGAAATGTTAGTGCTCATATACAAGGATTAAGCATTTGTAATCTAAAGGAAGTTTATATGGATTCGGTAAGTATTAGTTGTCACCATCAAAATTAAGTGCTCGGGATCCTGGATTTCAACAAAAACCCTAAACTCTAAACCCTAAACACTAAAAAAAATCCTAAACCCTAAAAACCTTAAACCCTAAACCATAAACCCAAAAACGAAACCCTTAACCCTAAACCCTAAAACCCTAAAACCCATAAAAAACCCTAAACCCTAAAACCCTAAAACCCCAAAAAACCCTAAACCATAAAACCCTAAACACCAAAACCTAAAACCCAAACCCAAAAAAACTAAAAAAAAAACCCTAAACCCTAAACGCTAAAAACCCTTAAAAACACCAAGTCCTAAACCCTAAAAACCCTAAAAATCATAAAAAAAACCCCAAAACCTAAACCCTAAGCCCTAAGCCCTAAACCCTAAACCCTAAACCCTAAACCCTAAAAACTAAGCCCTAAACATAAAACCAAAAACCCTATGACCTAAACCCTAAATCGTAAAACCCTAAACCTTAAAACCCTAATAAAAACCCTAAACCCTAAAACCCTAAAAACCCTATACCCTAAAAACTGTAAACCCTAAACCCTAAACCCTAAACCCTAAAAAAAACTTAAACCCTAAAAACCTTAAACCCTAAACCCTAAACCCAAACCCTAAAGCCTAAAGCCTAAACCCTAAACCATAAAACCCTGTACCCTAAAGCCCTAAAAAAAACCCTAAACCCTAAACCCTAAACCGTAAAAAAAGCCTAAACCCTAAAACCCTAAAAAACCCTAAACCCTAAAATGCTAAACCCTAAACCCTAAAACCTAAACAAACCTTAAAAAAAAAAACCTTAAACCCTAAACCCTAAACCTTAAACCCTAAATACCCTAAACACTAAACCTTAAAAAAACCCTAAGCCCTAAACCCTAAAACCCTAACCACTAAACCATAAACCAAAAACCCTAAACCCTAAACCCTAAATCCCAAAAAAACCTAACCATAAACCCTAAACCCAAAAACCCTAAACCCTATACCCTAAACCCTAAACACTAAACCCTAAACCCTAAACCCTAAAACCCTAAACCTAAACCTTAAAAAAAACCCTAAATCCTAATAACCTTAAACCCTAAACCCTAAATCTAAGCTGTAAAACCTTAAACCCTAAAACTCAAAAAAAAACCTAAACCCTAAACCCTACAACCGAATATCCCTAAACCCTAAACTTTTAACCCTAAACCCTAAACCCTATAAAAAACCCTAAACCCTAAAAACCTTAAACGCTAAACCCTAACCCTAAATCGTAAAACCCTAAACCTCAAATCCTAAAAAAACCCCATACCCTAAACCTTGAACCCTAAAAATGTTAAGCCCAAAACCCTTAAAAAACCCTAAGCCCTAAAACCCAAAAAAATATTAAACCCTAAACCCTAAAACCCTAACCACTAAACCATAAACCCTAAACCCTAAACCCTAAATACCAAAAAACCCTAAACCATAAACCTTAAACCCAAAAACCCTAAACCCTATACCCTAAAAAAACCCCAAGTCCATAAACCCTAAAAAACCCTAAACTCTAAGCCCTAAAACCCTAAACCCTAAACCCAAACCCTAAACCTTAAAAAAAACCAAAAATCTAATAACCTTAAACCCAAAACCCTAAAACCCTAAAAAAAACCCTAAACCCTAAAACGTAAAAAAACCCTAAACCCTATAACCGTAAAACCCTAAACCCTAAAACCTTAAACCCTAAACCCTAAACTCTTAACCCTAAACCATAAACCCTAAAAGCCTTAGAAAAAACCCTAAAACTCTAAACCCTCAAAACCATAAAACACCCAAAAAAAACTTAAACCCTAAACACTAAACCCTAAAAACCCTAAAAAACCTTAAACCCTAAGCCCTACAAATACCCTAAACCCTAAAAACCTTAAACCATAAACCCTAAACCCTAAACCCTAATACCCTAAACCCTAAAGCCCTAAAAAAAACCCTAAACCTTAAACCCTAAAAACCCTAAACCCTAAACCTTAAAGAAACCCTAAACCCAAAAATCCTAAAACCCTAAACCATAAACCCTAAACCCTAAACCCTAATCCCTAAACCCTAAACCCTAAACCCTAAAAACCATAAACCCTAAAAAAAATCCTAAATCCTAAAAACCCTAAACCCTAAACCCCAAACCGAAAACTGAAAACCCTTAACCCTAAACCCTAAAAAAACCTAAACCCTAAAACCCTAAAACCCATAAAAAACCTTAAACCCTAAAAAACCTAAACCCTTAAACCATAAACACCAAACCCTAAAACCCAAACCCTAAAAAACTAAAAAAAAAACCCCTAAACCCTAAGCCCTAAAAACCCTTAAAAACCCTAAATCCTAAACTCTAAAAACCCTAAAAACCATAAAAAGTCCTAAACCCTAAACCATAAGCCCTAAGCCCTAAACCCTAAACCCTAAACCCTAAACCCTAAACCCTAAAAACCCTAAACCCTAAACCCTAAATAGTAAGCCCTAAACATAAAACCCAAAACCCTAAGACCAAAACCATAAATCGTAAAACCATAAACCTTAAAACCCTAAAAACCCTAAAAAAACCTTAAACCCTAAAAAACCCTAAACCCCAAAGCCTAAACCCTAAAAACCTTTCAAAAAAACCCTAAAACCCTAAAGCCTAAACCCTAAAAACCCTAAAAAAATTAAGAAACCCTAAACCCTAAAAACCTAAGAACCATAAAAACCCTAAACCCTATACCCTACAATCTAAGCACTAAACCCTAAACGATAAACCCTAAACATTAAAGCCTAAAAACCCTAAACCCTAAACCCTAAATCTTAAATCGTAAAACCCTAAAACTAAAAACCCTAAAAAAAGCCCTAAACCTTAAACACTAAAAAAATCCTAAACCCTAAAACCCTAAAACCCTAAAAAATCCTAAACCCTAAACCTTAAACCCTAAACCGTAAACCCTAAACCCTAAACCCTAAAAACCCTAAACCCTAAAAACCCTAAACCCTAAACCCTAAAAAAAATTCTAAACCCTAAAATTTTAAAACTCTAAACCCTAAAGCCTAAACCATAAACCCTAAACCCTAAACCCTAAAAAAAACCATAAACCCTAAAAACTTAAAACCCTAAACCCTAAACAGTAAAACCCTAAACCCTAAAACTCTAAAAAATTCACTAAATCCTAAAAATTAAAAAAACACAAAACCTTAAAACCCTAAAATCCTAAGAAACCCTAAAACCTAAAACCCCAACTAAAAGTTCGAAAGGGATGTTAAGCCCTAGTGAACTAGTCCCGAGGCTAACCAAGAGGGGGGTGAATTGGTTATTTAAAAATTTCATGATAACTATGAAAATCTTTTCGATACTTAGCAGCGAAAACAAGTAAACAATAACGAATAGATCAACCAACGATATTCACCCAAGCAGTTTATATTGAAAAGTAAAGTGCAAAACTGAATCAGAAAAGCAAACCAGATTTTATAGTGGTTCGGTCAACTTGACCTACGTCCACTCCCCAGAGCCTCCCCTCCGGGTATTGCACTAAACAGAAGTGTCTCTCCTTTTGCTCCCACAGCAAGGCGGAGAAGCCTGTACAAAAATCTCCTTTTCACCACACGGTGAGGCAGAGAACCCGACCTCCTTTCGCTTCCTCCTGAAGCAGGCAGAGAACGTTCGAACTCCTTTCGCTTCCTCCTGAAGCAGGCAGAGAACCTACGAACTCCTTTCGCTTCCACCTGAAGCGGGCAGAGAACCCGGATCTTATTGCGAATGATCCTCCCACGAAGAACACCGACTAGACGACAGACGACGAGCGGAGAAGACGACTCTGATCCGTGCTTGGAGCAACCTTAGTGAATCCCTCACTAACTCCCCCTTACAAGATCTCTTCTCTCTCTCCCAACTCTCTCTCTCTCTAGGATTTCTCAGGGAAGGAAGGCAGCAAAAGATCTTTCCAAAAATTGGAAAAAGTTCTTTTAAAGGAGGGCTTAAAATTTGCCCTAAATCTCAACTTGTCAGCCAAGATCATCCAGGACGATCGGTAGATCGTCCTGTACGATCAGTTCAAATTCAGCTGTTTCTGCCTGGACGATCTGGCTCTTCTAGACGATCAGTAGAAAAAGTTGTTCATATCGTCCCGTACGATCCTCCGATCATCCGGGATGATTAGTTCAAATTGAAGGAAATCGTCCAGAAGACAGTTCGGGTCGTCCAGAGAAATCTGTGCTGGACGACCAAAAAATGACTTGATCGTCCCGGACGATAGGGTAATCGTCCGGTACGATTAGTTCAAAAAAGCCCCAAATCGTCCTGTACATAGTTCTGGACGTACAGCTGAAATGCACAAGACGATCACGATCGTCCGGAACGATCCTGCGATCGTCCAGGACGATGTGATCGTATCAATTAAACATTAATTGCTTTCCTTAATTACCAGACTAATTTAGGCATGATTGTAGTGAATCGTCCAGGATGATACAAGTATCGTCCGGGACGATCAGACCAAAATACTTAAAATAAAACTTGCCTAACTTAATCTAGCGGCTGAGAATTTCTGATTTGGGCATATTGTCCCGTACGATCCGTAGATCGTCCAGGACGATCAGCTCAATCAGACACTCTTAACTTAGTCGCCCTAATTAGGGTTTCTGTTTTAACTGGATCGTCCAGGACGATGTGGATATCGTCCAGGACGATCTGAACAAATTTTTAACAAAAACTCTAATTCACTCAATCTCTCTCCCTGAGTGTGTGTGTGCACGGTTACTTAGCTAGGGAATTAGTTACATTACAATTGACTCAGTAAAAGGAAATATTATACATTTGACACACTTGGACCCGATCTTGAGTTGGCTTGAGTGGCTCACGGTCTTTTGTGCCTGAAACTGATTAGCCAAGCAAAACACACTGGAAACATGTTTGTCATTATCAAAACCAGATTTGCAACACCAACCACTAAACCCTAAACTCTAAAACCTAAACCTTAAACCCTAAACCCTAAACCCTAAACCCTAAACCCTAAACCATATAACCCTAAAAAAATCCTAAACCTTAAAACCCTAAAACCCTAAAGAACCCTAAAATCTAAACCTTAAAACCCTAACCAGTAAACCCTAAATCCTAAACTATAAACCCTAAGCCATAAACCCCAACTCCCTAAAAACCCTAAACCTGAAAACCCTAAACCCTAAACACCGTAAACCCTACTAAACCCTAAAAAAATCCTAAACCCTAAAAACCTTAAACCCTAAACCCTAAACCCTAAACCGTAAAACCCTAAACCCTAAAATCCTAAAAACACACAAAACCCTAAACCCTAAAAAACCCTTAACCCTAAACCGTAAACCCTAAAAACCTTTCAAAAAAACCCTAAAACCCCAAAGCCTGAACCCTAAAAACCCTAAAAAAATTAAGAAACCCTAAACCCTAAAAATCTAAAAACCATAAAAACCCTAAACCCTATACCCTACGCCCTAAGCACTAAACCCTAAACCCTAAACGATAAACCCTAAACCTTAAAGCCAAAAAACCCTAAACCCTAAACAATAAACCCTAAACCCTTAAAAAAACCCTAAACCCTAAAAAACTTAAACCCTAAACCCTAAACCCAAAACCTTAGATCATAAAACCCTAAAATTGAAAACCCTAAAAAAAGCACCAAACCTTAAACCCTAAAAAAATCCTAAACCCTAAAACCCTAAAAACCGTAAACACTAAACCCTAAAACCCTAACCACTAAACCCGAAACCCTAAACCCTAAACCCTAAACCCTAAACCCTAAACCCTAAACCCTAAATGCTAAAAACCCTAAACCCTAAACTCTAAAAAAAATTCTAAACTCTAAAATCCTAAAACCCTAAACCCTAAAGCCTAAACTATATACCCTAAACCCTAAACCCTAAAAACACCCCAAAACCCTAAAAACTTAAAAGCCTAAACCCTAAACCGTAAAACCCTAAACCCTAAAATCCTAAAAAAATCCCTAAATCCTAAACCCAAAAAAAACTCAAAACCTTAAAACCCTAAACCCTAAAATACCCTAAAACCTAAAACCCCAACCACTAAACCTTAAACTCTAAACCCTAAACCTTAAACCCTAAACCCTAAAAACCGTAAACCCTAAACCCCAAAGAAAACCCTAAACCATGAAAAACCTTAAACCCTAAACCCTAAACCCTAAACCCTAAACCATATAACCCTAAACAGTAAACCCTAAAAAGAGCATCAAACTATAAAGGAAGGTTAAAATATCATCTTTTTGATGATATCACTAAAAAAATGTGTATTCACATTTCTTCTTGGGAACATAACTTTTTGTCTTATGGTGGCAGACTTACTATTCTCAAAAGTACTCTTAATTCTATGGCATTTCTTCTTTTCCAAATTATTAAACCTAATGTTTCTACTGTGTTGAGGATGGAAAGAATTCTCAATAAATTCTTTTGGGGTTCTAGATCTAATGTGAACAGATTATATTGTTCTTCTTGGAATAAGCTTTGTGGCCCTTTGAATGAAGGTGGTTTGGGTTGTAAAACTATTTTTGATTTTATTCTTGTTTCTTCTTTTAAGTTGTAGTGGAATTCAGGCAACTCTTTCTTTGGTAGGATAATTGGCTTATGGAGGGTTCTATTGATAGGTTATTATGTACCATTTCTATCTCGGCTATTAAAGTTAACAGTTTCATTCATAACAATGTTTGGGATTTCAATGCCCTTTTGGATACTGTGCATTTCAACATTGTTATTTATATTAAAAATTTATTAGTTGATAGTGAGAAGAAAGACCAAATTATTTTCAAATTATCTTATAATGGTAGTTTCATTTTTAAAGATGCTTGGAATTTTATTAGAACTAAATCTGAAAAGTCTATTATTTTTTAGAAAATTTGGAGCAACAACATTCCTACTTCTTATTCCATTTTGGTTTGGAGAATTTTAAGGAATTTTATTCCTGTTGATTCTATACTTTGGAAGAAAGGCTTTTATATACCTTCTAAATGCTATTGTTGTTTCCATATTGAGAACATTCACCATGTTTTTATTAGTGGTTCGATTGCTGCTAGGATCTGGACTTGGTATGATAGTTTTTTTTAATACTAACTACTTTACTAGTCATTTATCTTTGAACCATTTCCTTACTATTATCTTTCAGAATACTTCTAAAGGGTATATCAAAATTGTTGTTGCTGTTTGCCTCATTTGGTTTATTTGGATGGATAGGAATGATGCAAAGTATAGAAATGTTCCTATGAATCATAAAAGGATTATTGCTAGAACGTTGGAGAAGATTAATAATCTTCATAAGGCTGGTTTATTTAAGAATATTCAATTTCGTGGCTTTAAGTTTGTTATCAAAAAATTAAACAATAACTTTGTGGAAAACTTCTCTGATATTTGTTACAAGTTTGTTATTTGGAAAAAGCCTTGTGAGAATATTATAAAGGTTAAAATAGATGGTTCTGTGAATAAGAGCAAAGCCTGGCTTTGGTGGTATTCAGAGAGATCATAAAGGTAGTATTTTACTTGCTTTTGCATCTCCTATTAATAGTTGTAATGCTATTCATGCTGAATTGATGGCTATTCATAAAGCACTCCAAATTTGTTTGTCTAAAGGTTTGTTTAGATTATGGATTGAAGTGGATGCTATTCTTGTCATTCAATTTATTCTGCACAAAAATTTTGGTAATTTTGAAAATTACTACATCCTTAAAGACATAAAAGGAATGCTTTCTCATTTAAACTTTCAAATTACTCATATTTGGAGAGAAGGTAATTCATGTGCTGATTTCTTGGCTAAAATGGGTGCTGATCTAAATCATTTGACTTTATTTTCCAATTCTGATGTTCCCTTTTTATTAAGAGGTATGGTTAATCTTGATAAAATTGGTATGCCTTATATTCGGTCTAGTTTTTGATTTGTGAGGTGTCTGGCCTTTTCTGTTGGGAGTTGGTTTATTTCTTCTGATTTGCTTTTTGGGCATGCTTGGTTTTGGAGGCCTTTTTGACTAGTTTTTTAGTATTTTTTCCTTAGAACTTTTATGGATGATTCTTTGCCATCTCTCTGCTTTTATTCATGCTGTTGGCGGTTTGGTGTGTTCTTAGGCTTGTGGGTTGTGGTGTGTTGGTGGCTGGTTGTTTTGCAAATTGGTAGAGTTTTAGGTAGAGTTTTCCTTCCATAATTGTTCTTTTTTAGAAGTTTTATGGAAGGTTTCTTTGCCATCTCTCTATGCTGTTGCTCTTGCTGTTTGGCGGTTTGATGTGTTCTTAGGCCTGTGGGTTATGGTGTGTTGGTGGCTGGTCGTTTTGCATTTTGGTAAAGTTTTGGGTAGAGTTTTCCTTCCATAATTGTTCTTTTTACAGATACTACATTTTTTCTTATCCTTGGCCTCTTTTTTATTTTTGTCTTGTTATTTCATTTGTGTTTTGTTTAGTTTTTTCTCTTACAGGTTTCTTGGAATTGGTTTCAAGGGGATTTAGTCCTTTGTGCTGGTGCTCTTGCTATTCCTTAGAGTTTGCTTCTATATGGGGAGTTAGCTTGTTTTGGTGCTGGTGGTTGGAGCTCTCTTGCTGCTGATTGTTGTTGTCTTTCTTTTGGTGTTGTTTTGTTTGTTTTTGTCTTTTTTCTTTTCCTTAGATTGTTTCTAGGTTTCTTTGTACTTTTTTAGTTAAGAACTTTAGGCTCATAGGTTTTTATTTTTACTTTGGTTTGTAGCCTTTGGCAGTAGTGAGCTAATTGTTCTTTAAGGACTCGTGTAATATTTTTTCTGAATAAACACGGAGGCCCCTACAGAGGGTTTTAACAAAAAAAAAAAACAGTAAACCCTAAAAAAACCCTAAACCGTAAAACACAAGAACCCTAAAAAATCCTAAACCCTAAACCTTAAAACCCTAAACCCTAAACCTTAAACCATAAATCCTAAACGCACAATCCCTAAAAACCCTAAACCCGAAAAACCCTAAACGCTAAACATTAAACCCTAAAAAAATTCCTAAACCAAAAAAACCTTAAACCCTAAACCCTAAATCCTAAACCGTAAAACCCTAAACCTTAAAACCTTAAAAAAAACCCAAAACCCTAAACCCTAAAAAACCCTAAACCCTAAAACCCTAAAAAACCCTAAA
>CM034304.1:515192-570775 GCA_019925795.1 Dendrobium chrysotoxum
GCTAATTGTTAAATGAAAATTTAAAAAATGTTTGGTTGTTTGATCTCCTAGTTTACTTTTATTTTCAGACTACTTTACAAATGTTTGCCATCATCAAAAAGGGGGAGATTGTTGCAAATCTGGTTTTGATGATGACAAACATGTTTCCAGTGTGTTTTGCTTGGCTAATCTATTTCAGGCACAAAAGACCGCGAGCCACTCAAGCCAACTCAAGATTGGGTCCAAGTGTGTCAAATGTATGATTTTTCTTTTTATTGAGTCAATTGTAATGTAACTGATTCCCTAGCTAAGTAACCTTGCACACACACACTCAGGGAGAGAGATTGAGTGAATTAGAGTTTCTGTTAAAAAAAATTTCTCAAATCATCCTAAACGATCTCCACATCGTCCTGGACGATCCAGTTAAAACAGAAACCCTAATTAGGGCGACTAAGTTAAGAGGGTCTAATTGAGCAGATCGTCCTGGACGATCTTCGGATCTTACGGGACGATATGCCTAAATCAGAAATTCTCAGCCGCCAGATCAAGTAAGGCAAGTTCTTATTTTTAGATACTTGGTCTGATCGTCCCGTACGATACGTGTATCATCCCAGATGATTCAGTACAATCATGCCTAATTTAATCTGGTAATTAAGGAAAGCAATTTATTTTTGGTTGATACGATCATATCGTCCTGGACGATCGCAGGATCGTCCCGGACGATCATGATCGTTTAGTGCATTTCAGCTGTACGACCCGAACTATGTTCAGGATGATTTGGGGCCTTTTTGACCTAATCGTACCGGATGATGACCCTATCGTCCGGGACGATCAAGTCATTTTTTGGTCGTCCAGCACAGATTTCTTTGGACGACCCGAACTGTCTTCTGGACGATTTCCCTCAATTTGCACTAATCGTCCCGGACGATCGCAGGATCGTACGGGACGATATGAACAACTTTTTTTACTGATCGTCCAGAAGAGCCTAATCGTCCAGGCTGAAACAGCTGAATTTGAACTGATCGTACAGGACGATCTACCGATCGTCCTGGACGATCTTGGCCGACCAGTTGAGATTTAGGGCAAATTTTAAGCCCTCCTTTAAAAAGAACTTTTTCCAATTTTTAGAAAAATCTTTTGCTGCCTTCCTTCCCTGAGAAACCCTAGAGAGGGAGAGAGAGTTGGGAGAGAGAGAGAAGATCTTGTGAGGGGGAGTTAGTGAGGGATTCACTAAGGTTGCTCCGAGTACGGATCAGAGTCATCTTCTCCGCTCGTCGTCTTTCGTCTAGTCGGTGTTCGTCGTGGGAGGATCATTTGCAAGAAGATCCAGGGTTCTCTGCCCGCTTCAGGTGGAAGCAAAAGGAGTTCGAAGGTTCTCTGCCTGCTTCAGGAGGAAGCGAAAGGAGTTCGAAGGTTCTCTGCCTACTTCAAGAGGAAGCAAAAGGAGGTCGGGTTCTCTGGCTCAGCTTGTGGTGAAAAGGAGGTTTTTGTACAGGCTTCTCCGCCTTGCTGTGGGAGCAAAAGGAGAGACACTTTTGTTTAGTGCAATACCCGGAGGGGAGGCTCCGGGGAGTGGACGTAGGTCAAGTTGACCGAACCACTATAAAATCTGATTTGCTTTTCTGATTCAGTTTTACACTTTACTTTTCTGATATTAACTGCTTTGGTGAATATCTGTGGTTGATCTTTTTATCGTTGTTTTAATTCGTTTCCGCTGCACGTTATAAAAAGATTTTCATAGTTATCATGAAATTTTTAAATAACCAATTCACCCCCCCTCTTGGTTAGCCTCAGGACTAGTTCACTAGGGCTTAACATCCCTATCAAACTTTCAAGTGGTATCAGAGCGGGATTCAAAATTTAGGTGTAAAAACTTTTGAATTTGATCCATGGCTAGCTGTAATAATCGCAATACTGCTGAAGGATATTCTATTACAAGATAACCGTTGTTTGATAATATTCCTTTTAATTTTTGGAAAACACGCATGTCTACTTTTCTACAGTCTATTGATTATCGCATGTGGATGTTAGTTAAGGACGGATACGAACCACCTTTTAGACTGATTAACAATATGAAAACTGAACTGCCTTTTACTGATTGGACGTTTGATGATCGTGATTTAGCACAGTTAAATGCAAAATACTTGAACTGTTTCTTTTGTGCTTTAAAATCTGAAGACTATATGCGTGTTTCTACTTGTACAACGGGAAAGGAAATCTGGGATAGATTATGCATAACATACGAAGATACAACTGAAGTCAAACAGTCTAGGTTAAACATCTTGTTACCTGATTACGAACTTTTTCGCATGAAACCTAGTGAGACTATTTCAGAAATGTACACAAGATTCACTCAGATTGTTACCTCTTTGCATGTTCTAGGTAGAGAACTTACTAACTACGAAAGAGTGAACAAAATTCTAAGATGTTTGCCTGCTTCTTATGATGCTAAGATTACTGCTATTACTGAATCTAAAGATTTAAACACTTACTCTATTGATATCTTACTTGGATCACTTATTGCTTACGAGCAAGGGGTGAACCAAAGGAAACTTGATGCAGGTGAACGCAAGAAAGAGAAGACAGTGGCACTAAAGGCCAAGGATTCAGATGCTAGCACTTCCGGGTCTGATAGCGATGATGTTGCCTTAATCACAAGGTAATTCAAAAGCTTTCTAAGGAAGAAACATAAGAACTATCAGAAGTGGAACAAGGGTAAGTCCAATAAAAATTTTAAGAGTTCATTTGAATCTGTTTGTTTTGAATGCAGGATGCCTGGACACATAAAGGCTGAATGTCCTACACTTAAAGCTCACCCAAGCAAGGAGAAGGGTGAGGAGAAACCAAAGTTCAGAAAGGACAAGAAGCGGATTCAGAAGGTGTTCTGGGCAGACTCTGCATCCGACTCTTCTGAGACTGAAGCTGAAGAGGAGGAAACAAACTTGTGTCTTATGGCTGATGATCACCCTGGTCAGTCGGATCAGGAAGAGGTATGTGAGCTTACCTACGATCAATTATTTGAAGTTTCTGAAAGAATTTATACATCGTATAGGAAGCTTAAGAAAACTCATGCAAGTTTGAAATTAGATTACTTAACTTTGCAAAAAGAGCATGATTCTGTAGTTAAAGATCATTCCACACTTGATTCAAATCACATGTCTTTGCTTGATGAATTCGATGAGTTGAATAAAAAATATTCTGATTTAGTTTTTGAGCATGATTTATTGAAAACTACGCATGTGGACTTAGAAAGAGCTTTTAAAGAATTAGATACAATGGCATGTGAAGTAGAAAGTAGTAAGAGAACCTTGAAATTTGAAATTGCAAGTTTAAAGAAAGAAAATGAGTTTTTAAAAGTAAAGATCAGTGCTTTTGAAAAGAACAAAACACCGCCTACTTTTGAACAATTTTATGCACCGCCACCTTTTGAAAAATCTATTGCAAGTTCTTCAAAGCATGTTTCATATACATCTAGGAAGAGGCATTATCATCCACGTAGATTAGTTAACCCCTTTCCTGGTGTTAGATGTTTTTCATGTGGCATGTTAGGACATATTTCTCACACCTGCACTGTTCACCGTAGTACACATTGGGTGTGGAAATCCAAACTGCCTGTTTCACAGCACAGCACGCATGCATTGCATTCTTCTTTTCATAAGAAGGAACCCAAACCTGTTTGGGTTCTTAAGACTGACGTTTGATACTTTTGTAGGACTGCTCTCACACAAGACCTCGTGAGAGCATGTGGTACCTGGACAGCGGATGTTCTAGACATATGACTGGAAATGCAAATTAGTTCATTTCGCTGGAGGCCAGAGCTGGAGGCAAGGTTACACTTGGAGATAACACCACCAGGAAGGTGGTAGGCACAGGTATAATTGGTGATTCAAAGAACTTTATGATTGATAATGTTTTGCTTGTAGATGGACTGAAACACAACCTGCTGAGCATCAGTCAACTCTGTGACAAGGGATACATCATTAAATTCCTGCCCACTGGCTGCATTTTAAGCTTAAATGATGAAGTTGTTTTGCAGGGGCAAAGGATCAACAATGTCTACAAGCTGGATGTAAGTAGCATTAAATCTGATAATTCAATTTGCTTAAAAACTGCTGCTGATGAGTCTTGGTTATGGCATAGGAGATTGTGTCATGCCAGTATGAAAACCCTTAGGAGAGTCACCTAAAAGGACTTAGTTAGAGGTATGCCCAAGCTTAAGTTCACTAAGGATCACCTGTGTGATGCCTGTCAGTTGGGGAAGCAAGTCCAGTCCTCTTTTCACTCTGTTAAGTACATTAGCACCTCTAGACCTTTAGAAGTTCTTCACACGGACCTCTTTGGACCCATTAGCACTGCCAGCTTAGGGGGGAGAGTCTATGGTTTTGTGATTGTAGATGATTATTCGAGGTTCACTTGGGTTAAGTTTTTGTCACATAAATCTGAGTCATTTGATGAGTTTAGATCCTTCTCTACTTGGATTCAGAAGAAGTTAGGATGTGAGATTATTACCATCCATAGTGATCATGGAGGGGAGTTTGAAAATGAAAGATTTGGAAGTTTTTGTGAGGATCATGGGATTAGTCACAATTTTTTAGCTCCTAGGACCCCTCAGCAGAACGAGATAGCTGAAAGGAAGAACAGGACCTTAGTGGAAGCCGCTAGAGCCATGCTTGCCGAGTATTCACTTCCAAAATACTTTTGGGCTGAAGCGGTGAAGACTGCCTGTTATGTGCTGAATAGGGTGAATGTGAGAGTTAAACTGAACAAGACACCTTATGAGATCATTAAGGGTAGAACTCCAAATCTGTCCCACCTCCATATCTTTGGCTGTGAAGTTTTCATTCTGAACAACGGGAAGTCACCCTTAGAAAAATTTGACCCCAAATCTGATGAAGGAGTGTTCTTAGGATATTCAAGTGTGGGGAAATCCTTTAGGGTGTTCAATAGGAGGACTTTGGTGGTGGAAGAAACAACCCATGTAGTGTTTGATGAATCTGATCCTAAGGAGTCTAGATCTGAAGTTGAAGATGAAGAGATTATTGATTTTACCCAAGGAGTTGGAAATACAAATTTGGAGGAAAGGGTAGAACCTCAAACTGAGCTGCCTAGAGATTGGAGCTATTCTTCGAGTCATCCTAAAGAACTGATCTTAGGAGACCCTTCTGAAGGTGTTAGGACTAGGCATGGACTTAGGAAGGAAGTAAACCATTCTGCCTTTATCTTAATGACTGAACCCACCAACATCAATCAAGCCCTGTCGGATGAATTTTGGATTTTAGCTATGCAGGAAGAATTGAATCAATTTGTAAGGAATGATGTTTGGGAGTTAGTAGAAAGATCTAAAAATCAAAGTATTGTGGGAACCAAGTGGGTCTTTAAGAATAAGATGAATGATTCTGGTGTGGTGGTGAGAAATAAGGCAAGATTGGTGGCTAAGGGGTATAATCAGATAGAAGGGATTGATTTTGAGGTGACTTTTACCCCTGTAGCTAGATTGGAAGCCATTAGTGTGCTACTAGCCTTTGCCTGTTATAAGGGATTTAAGCTGTTTCAAATGGATGTTAAGAGTGCCTTTTTAAATGGGGTAATTAAAGATGATGTTTTTGTAGAACAACCCCCAGGTTTTGAGAGTTCCTAATATCCAAGTCATGTCTATAAATTAAAAAAGGCCTTATATGGATTGAAACATGCACCCAGAGCTTGGTATGAGAGGCTTAGCACATTCCTGTTAGAAAGAGAGTTTGTTAAGGGGAGCGTAGACACCACCCTTTTTCTGAGGAGATTAGGGGATGACTTACTCAATGTCCAGATCTATGTTGATGATATAATTTTTGGATCTTCTGATAAATATTTATGTGAAGAGTTTTCTAAAATGATGAGTAAGGAGTTTGAGATGAGTATGATGGGAGAATTGTCCAACTTTTTGTTGTTTAGCATAAGGCAAACGGATGATGGAACCTTTCTCAATCAATCAAAATACACTAAGGACATTTTGAAGAAATATGAAATGGACAAAGCCAAGCCAATCAATACTCCCATGCCCTCCTCAGTTCAGTTAGATATGGATTCAAATGGAAAATCTGTTGATCAGAAGAAGTATAGAGGGATAATAGGTTCACTTCTTTACCTGACTGCTAGCCGACCTAATATCATGTTTAGTGTCTGTCTTTGTGCTAGGTTTCAGGCTGATCCTAAAGAGTCCCACCTGACTGCTGTTAAAAGAATTCTTAGATATCTTTTAGGAACCACGAACCTAGGAATTTAGTACCCTAGGCACAACACCTCTTTTGAGATCATTGGATATTCTGATTCAGATTTTGCGGGGTGTAGGGTGGATAGGAAGAGTACTTCTGGGACTTGTCAATTCATAGGACAGTCGTTAGTCTCCTGGTCCAGTAGAAAATAGAACTCAGTTGCACTTTCCACTACTGAAGCTGAGTACATTGCCTTAGGAAGCTGTGTGGCCCAAGTTCTTTGGTTGAAGCAATAAGTCTTGGATTTAGGAGTACCTGTTGCCACAATTTCTATTTTGTGTGATAATACTAGTGCCATCTGTATCTCTAAGAATCCAATCGAACATTCTAGGACCAAACACATTGATATTAGGCATCACTTCATTAGGGACCATGTTACAAAAGGGGACATTGAGCTACATCACGTGGCAACTGAAAATCAGCTGGCTGACATATTCACTAAACCACTGGCCTTTGACTCATTCAGCATTTTGAGAACTAGATTAGGAGTGATTGATATAAATGCTTGATTCTGATGACTGCAGATTTATGATTGTTATGATTGGTATTCTGATTTCTGTTAGTTAGTTTTCGTATTCTGTTTTCTGATTTCTGTTAGTTAGTTTTTGTATTCTGATTTCTGATTTCTGTTAGTTAGTTTTGGTATTCTGATTTCTGATTTCTGTTAGTTAGTTTTGATTGGATTATTTGCTTTCAGTTGATTTTATTTCTTCTGCTGATTTCTGTGTTAGCCTTACTATTAGTTTGCTTTGAGTATTTACCTTGCTGTGATTTTCTACCTGTTTTTATGCTTTTCAAGATCTGATCACCGCTCACTACTTTTGATGATCTGAATTTTTGACTGGGAGTTTTTACCTTATTTTGGTTTGGAAGCTGGTAAGCAGTGATTGACTTCGCTGAATCTGTTAAAGGGAAGAAACATTGATAATTATTTCTCTTCCTCTAACTCCTTTACTGGTGTGTAGTTTCTTTTGAATAAAAATCCTCTTCAAAATTAAAATGTTAGTTTTTGAAATAGAGATTATTTTATCTTCCTACAGTAATCTGCCTCATATCAATGGTGGTTTTCAAAGTCTTGAGTCATTAGTTTGATTTTCTAAATCAAGTGATTGCATTTATCATATGTTATATGGCTTTTGTTTTGTGAATCGTTCTTCCTTACTGCAGAGAGTCATCTCCTATGTCTGGAAGATAATCTCATAGCTGAGACTCTTTAATGATTATGAAAAGGAGAAAGCTTATAAAAAATGCGCAGTGCGCCGGATAATTTGAAAAAGAGGCATAAAATGAGCCCAAAACTGAAAAGATACGAAATTGCCAAATTGGATACACAAAGTGTATCAAAAAAATCAAAAGATGCACAAAGCGCCAACCAGTTTGAAAAAGAGGCACAAAATGAGCACAAACCAAACTTTCTTCCTTTTCAAACTATTAAATGTCTTAGAAAAATCTGTGCGCCACTTAATATTTTCAAAAGCTTGAGTCTTGAAAATCCTTATTTTTGATTTTTTACTTTGTAACACTATTATATCAGATATTTTTCTGGAACGAGGCTTGAAAGGATTTCTTTTCAAATCTAATGTCTTTTATTCTAAATCGGATTTTTGTTTTGAAAGAGATTTGCATCGATAAGGTGCCCGGGGTCGGAGCTACGAACGTTGATTATGTCCAACCTTTTCTGGATTTCAGCTCTGTCAATCGTCCTGTCATTGGTTTTCGAATCTAAAGTCAAGAAAAAAATTCTGATTTTCTCGACGAGCTTAATCAAAAAAAAAAAAAAAAGCTTCTATGTGTTTTTGCGGTTAGTTTTTTTCGTCTTTTTGTTATTTTGTTTTCATGGTTGTGTTTTTGGGATCCTGATCGATCATCTTCATCCTTCATCCTTTTCTGCTTTTCTTCACATCGTCCTGGACGATACACCGATCATCCTGGACGATCCTCTTCGTCCTGGATGATCCAAAAATCATCCTGGATGATTCATTCAAAATCATACCCACTGCTCCTGCTGCTGAAACTATCCCAATTATTGGTGATCGTCCTGGACGATTCTTACATCGTCCTGGACGATATGATCCATATCTTCCTGATCTGATCAAACGGCTGACATTGCACCAATTATTGCCCATCATCGTGGATGATCCACCTCATCATCCTGGACGATCCACGTGTCAGGCGCTGGATGATTGGAATTCGGCCCGTCCGACATATTTATTGCATATCATCCCGGACGATCCACCTAATCATCCTGGATGATACTTTTCATCAACGGTCGTCCAGCCTGACTCCTCGGGACGATCGCCTGTGTCTAATCGTCCTGGACGTTCTCTGATCGTCCTGGACGATCGGACCACCTTTTTGACCAATCATCCAGGACATCATAAATGACCACATCGTCCCGGACGATCCCGCGATCGTACGGGACGATCAGTCCGTTTTCTATTTAAACAGCAGTTTTCTTCATATTTTTCATATCATTTTTCCTCCACTTTCCTTCTCCTTTCCTCCTCTTTGGGTTCCTAATGGCTGGTGGCAAAAGATCTCATCAAAAAGGGGCCAGTTCATCCCGGGGACATATCGATCCTCGCTTCCCGAATGCCGCCAATCAGGCGGCTTTCGAATGCTATCGTAATGTGGGGATCATGCACTCCAAGATTGTCAATCCCCACACTCTCACGTATCTCTTCTTAGATTTGTTCGCACACACCTCCCTCACCTCCATTCTGACCTTAGCCTTTCCCTTCAATCTGGAACTCCTTCGAATCTTCTTTGCCAACTTGCACATTTCTGCGGACTATTCCACTCTTCGTTCCTACGTAAATCAACGCCCCGTGGAACTCACGACCCACGATTTTCACAATATCCTCAACTTGTCTGTCACTGGCGATAAAATTCACATGCTTATCACCGATCCTGACTATGATTGGAGTGTCGCCAATCACTTCCTTCACAATAACAACGCACCCTATCACGACAATGCTTGCACTTCCCTTCTCAAGGACGCCCGGACCATTCAGCATGTCCTTCGTTCCTCTGTCATTCTAAAGGTGGGGGATCGGATTCACATTACCCGCTCCTGTCCTTGACCACCTACTACATCATGGCCCGTCGAGAATTTAATGCCTCTGATCTGATCATCCGATACATAGAACATCTCACCACCATTAGAGATCCGGGCCACAGGCATCGCCCAAATCTAGCTTTAGGTCATCTTATTCACTATGCCTTAGAGATAAAATATGACCTTCAGTATCCTGTCCCTCCTGATGTCCCTCCTTCCTTCTTCACAAACAACTCATTCCACATCCTACACAGCACCCACCTACATCCGGAGACTGCCCCAGATGTTGAGGAAGGAGAGGAAGAGGCTGCTCCAGTTCCTGCTGCACCAGAGGCACCTGCACCCCTTCGCATTGCCTCTCCCCTTGACCACCTGGTGCAGTGCTTCGACCAGTGGGAGGCCCGTTTTGACTCCTACGTGGTTGCCCAGGAGCAGCAGCACAACGAGGACATCCAACGCTTCATGGATTATGCTGCGCAGCAGCATGACCAGGACATGGCCTGGTTTGGAGCTCACTTTCAGGCCATTCACCATTACTTCTACCCTCCACCGCCACCTCCTTCTTCCGATCAGGATCCGCCTCAGTTTTAGTTTTCTATCGTGTAGTTGTTCTATTTGTGTTTTATTTTATGTTTTCTTTCCGTGTTATGTTTTTTTTCTCTCCTCCTTTTTGTGATGTCAAAAGGGGGAGTCAGTTGTAGCGTGTCTATTTCTGTTTTATGAGTCATGGTTCCTGTATTGTGCTAATTGTTAAATGAAAATTTAAAAAATGTTTGGTTGTTTGATCTCCTAGTTTATTTTTATTTTCAGACTACTTTATAAATGTTTGCCATCATAAAAAAGGGGGAGATTGTTGCAAATCTGGTTTTGATGATGATAAACATGTTTCCAGTGTGTTTTGCTTGGCTAATCTGTTTCAGGCACAAAAGACCGTGAGCCACTCAAGCCAACTCAAGATCGGGTCCAAGTGTGTCAAATGTATGATTTTTCTTTTTATTGAGTCAATTGTAATGTAACTGATTCCCTAGCTAAGTAACCTTGCACACACACACTCAGGGAGAGAGATTGAGTGAATTAGAGTTTCTGTTAAAAATTTTGTTCAGATCATCCTGGACGATATCCACATCATCCTGGACGATCCAGTTAAAACAGAAACCCTAATTAGGGCGACTAAGTTAAGAGGCTCTGATTGAGCAGATCGTCCTGGACAATCTCCGGATCGTACGAGACGATATGCCCAAATCAGAAATTCTCAGCCGCCAGATCAAGTTAGGCAAGTTTTTATTTTTAGATACTTGGTCTGATCGTCCCGTACGATACGTGTATCGTCCCGAACGATTCAGTATAATCATGCCTAATTTAATCTGGTAATTAAGGAAAGCAATTTATTTTTGGTTGATACGATCATATCATCCTGGACGATCATGATCGTTTAGTGCATTTCAGCTGTACGACCCGAACTATGTTCAGGACGATTTGGGGCCTTTTTGAACTAATCGTACTGGACGATGACCCTATCGTCCGGGATGATCAAGTCATTTTTTGGTCATCCAGCACAGATTTCTCTGGACGACCCGAACTGTCTTCTGGACGATTTCCCTCAATTTGCACTAATCGTCCCAGACGATCGCAGGATCGTACGGGTCGATATGAACAACTTTTTCTACTGATCGTCCTGGACGATCTTGGCCGACCAGTTGAGATTTAGGGCAAATTTTAAGCCCTCCTTTAAAAAGAACTTTTTCCAATTTTTGGAAAAATCTTTTACTACCTTCCTTCCCTGAGAAACCCTAGAGAGAGAGAGAGTTGGGAGAGAGAGAGAAGATCTTGTGAGGGGGAGTTAGTGAGGGATTCACTAAGGTTGCTCCGAGCACGGATCAGAGTCATCTTCTCCGCTCGTCGTCTTTCGTCTAGTCGGTGTTCGTCGTGGGAGGATCGTTTGCAAGAAGATCTGGGGTTTTCTGCCCGCTTCAGGTGGAAGCAAAAGGAGTTCGAAGGTTCTCTGCCTGCTTCAGGAGGAAGCGAAAGGAGTTCGAAGGTTCTCTGCCTGCTTCAGGAGGAAGCGAAAGGAGGTCGGGTTCTCTGCCTCACCGTGTGGTGAAAAGGAGGTTTTTGTACAGGCTTCTCTGCCTTACTGTGGGAGCAAAAGGAGAGACACTTTTGTTTAGTGCAATACCCGGAGGGGAGGCTCCGGGGAGTGGTCGTAGGTCAAGTTGACCGAACCACTATAAAATCTGGTTTTCTTTTCTGATTTAGTTTTGCACTTTACTTTTCTGATATTAACTGCTTTGGTGAATATCTGTGGTTGATCTTTTTATCGTTGTTTTAATTCGTTTCCGCTGCACGTTATAAAAAGATTTTCATAGTTATCGTGAAATTTTTAAATAACCAATTCACCCCCCCCCCCCTCTTGGTTAGCCTCGGGACTAGTTCACTAGGGCTTAACATCCCTATCGAACTTTCATCTACATGTTGGCCCTACTCTCAAAAACCTATCTTAAATAACATCCCTACCACTCTACATTAAATGACTGAACACATGGTTTTGAATTGATAAGTATATTTAGCTGGCTCCCTAATCCAGGCCAGGTAGATCCATATCCTGCATTATATTAACAAGGCTCGGGTTACTGATTTTCAGTACTCAATTTAGACTTAGGTTCTAAGGTAGGCTTAGGCTATAAGACCTCAACCTTTAGGAACCTAATCCCAACATTCTAATAAAATTAAAAAGTTAAAATTAAATCTCTTTTAATCCTAATTTAAGACCAACACTTAGGATAGACAGGAATGTTTCTGAAATATTTCAGAATCCTAAAATATCTCCTACCATTCCTCCTTTGACCTCCAAAAATAAGTGTTCAACCTTGATCCAATCCTAATTGAATTTCCAATCCCCACCTCCTTTGATATTAAACTTTGAAATCTCAAAAATAAAATTTCTATTGCTATTTTAATCGAGAGCATTCGTAAGAATCTCTGGCATTCCTATGAAGTTATTAACTTCGAGGGCTTGCGCTCGTAGCAGATTTAGAAACCCAGATCAAATTTTTTAAAATCAAAATTTTAAAACTTGATCAAGTTTCTTTGGAAAATTCAATATATATATATATATATATATATATATATATATATATATATATATATATATATATATATATATATATATATATATATATATATATATATATATATATATATTAATGATCATTATCATCATATTTGGGTAATTGATAATAAATGATATTTTCTTCCTCGGAGGAGATATATCATTTTTTGATATAAATTTGGATATGAAATTAATTATATAATATATCCAGATTATCGTGGCCAAACACTTGATTAAACTGCATTTTGATCCTATAAAATAATATATAATTCTATCCTGAATTTAGCTATTATATTAAGAATCACATTTGTAATTCCAAATTTAAACCCATTAGAAAGTTTTATTTTTACCTTTGAAGGTGATATATTATTTCTAATGAATGTTTAAATTCAGAATTAAAATTTAAGAGTCAATCTCAAATCTCTCAAAAGAAACTTAATATTTTCAATACTCCAATAACTTTTTTAACCAAACAGTAGTCAAGTAAAGCAATGATCCAATTATTCCTCTAAATTTCTGTTGATCAATAGATTTTCCCTTTGGGTCTTTATCTAATTACACTGAAGAACTCATTGGTGTACTCACTTATTTAGCATTGTCCATTTAATATTTCTTGAGGATATCTTTAATATACTTTGACTGGCTAAGACATATTCCTTCCTCATTTTATTTTATGCTAAAACCAAGAAAGTAACTCAAGTCTCTCATCAAAATTATTTCAAATTGACTACTCAGTATCTTTAAAAATTTACCATAAAGATTTTCATAGGTGGATCCAAACAAGATATTATCAACTTATATTTGAATACTGAGTATGTCATCTCCTACCTTTTTAAGAAGAGAGTGGTGTCAACACTTCCTTTAATAAATGATCTTTCTAATAGGAAAGTGCTTAACCTCTCATACCAAGCCCTAGGTGCTTCTTTTAGTCCATACAATGCCTTTTTAATTTAAACCCATGATTAGGGAATTTTGAATTTTCAAAACCTGAAGGTTGCTCAACATAAACATCCTCTTATATCACCCATTTAAGAAAGACACTCTTAACATCCATTTGAAATAATTTAAAACCTTCAAAACATACAAAGGCTTGTAATACCATTATTGCTTCAAGTCTGGCTACAGGGGCAAAAGTTTCTTCAAAATTAATTTCTTCTATTTGATTATTCCCCTTGGCCACCAATCTTGCCTTATTTCTAATCACAACACTTGAATCATTTATTTATTTTTTAGCACCCACTTAGTTCCAACAAAAGATTGATCCCTAGGGCTTTCAATCAATTTCCAAACATTATTTCTAACAAAATAATTTAATTCTTCTTTCCTGACCAAGATCCAAAATTCAACTGAAAGTACTTGATTTATATTAGTGGGTTCAATCATTGATATAAAGGCAGAATGGTTCACTTCTTTACTAAGTCCATGCCTAGTTCTAACACCCTCACTTGGTTCACTTAAAATCAATTCTTTACGATGACTCTTAGAAAATTTTTATTCTCTAGGCAAAGAATTTTCCATTCCAACCCTTTCTTACAAATTTTTCTTTTTAATTCCATAGGAGTTATCTTCAGTATGATCTTCTTCTAAACTTGGCTCTTCCAAATTGCCAGATTCATCAAAAACTATATGTGTGGATTCCTCAACTATCAAAGATCTCTTGTTAAAAACCCTATAGGATTTGCCAACACTAAAATATCCCAGAAAAATTCCTTCATCAGATTTAGGATGAAATTTTCCTAAAGGAGGTTTACCATTATTATGAATGAACACCTTATATCTAAAAACATGTAAATATGAAAGATTAGGCGTTCTTCCCTTAAGAAGCTCATAGGTTGTCTTGTTCAATTTGGATCTAATGTTCACCCTATTCAGAACATAACAAGTTGTATTAATTGCTTCAACCCAAAAATATTTTGGAAGTGAATATTCTGCCAAAAAGGCTCTAACGGCTTATATCGAATTTTTGTTCTTTCTTTCAACAACCCCATTCTTTTGAGGGGTCATGGGTGCTTAAAAGTTATGATTAATTCCTTGCACTTTATAAAAATTTTCATATTTTTTATTTTCAAACTCTCCTCCATGATCACTTTGAATTGATAAAATTTCACGCCCTAGCTTTCTCTGAATCCAAGTATAAAAATTTCTAAATTTATCAAATGATTCACTCTTACGAGATAAGAATTTGGCCCAAGTGAATCTTGAGAAATCATCAATAATTACAAACCCAAAAACTTTACCTCCTAGAGTTATAGTGCTAACCGGTCCAAAAAGATCCATTAGAATAATTTCTAGAGTTTTGCTAATTCTAAGATCTTTAATTAAATGGAAGGAGGACTTCACCTATTTTCCAAATTGACATGCATCACACAAGTGATCCTTAATAAAGTCTAGTTTAGGTATTCCTCTAACCAACTATTTCTGGGTAATTTTCTTCAGATTTTTATGCTTGCATGATAAAGTCCTCTATGCCACAATCATGATTCATCAGTGATTATTTTGAGATAAAAAACAACAGAAGATTTTACAAAATTTAAATCAAGCATGTATACATTATTTACTCTATTTTCATACAACACATTAATTCCATTTAGGCTTATAATGTAGCTTGTAGGAAAAAAATTAATATTGAAACCCTCATCACAAAGTTGACTTATGCTCAACAAGTTTTGCTTTAAGACTTCAACCAATAAAATATTTTCTAAGTAAAAATTATTCTTATTGCCAATCATACATATACCTACCATTCTCTTAGCGGTATTATCTCTAAGTGTTACCTTGCCACCATTCTTGGCTTCCACTGTTATAAATTGATTTGCAACTCTAGTCATATGCTTTGAACATCGGCTGTCCATGTACCAAATGCTTTCATGAGGTCTTATATGAGAGCATTTCCATAAAATGATCAAACATTAGACTTGGGAACCCAAATAAATTTGGGTTCACCTCTTGGCAATGATAAACTAGATGCATGTGTGATATGCTGTGATTCATGGACCTTAACTCTCCATATAAGATGTGTTTTATGATGAATAGTACATGTATGGGAGATATGTCCTATCATTCCACATAAAAAACATTTAACACCTAGAAAAGGATTTACCAATCTATGTGAGTTATAAAGTCTCTTCATAGGTTTAAAACTTGTATGCCTTTACTTAGACTCATAGAATTATTCAAGTGTGGTTGTCGGTATATTTTCCATAATAGCCTTCATTTTTGTTTATAGATATGAGTTTCTATTTTCCAACATTAAAATTTCTATTCTCGAATCAACTTCCCTATGTTTAACTTCTTCCTTAAAACTTTACAATAATTTTCAAGTTTAGTATGTGATGATTTCAATAGTTCATACTTTTTGTTGAAATCATCTAATTCATCTAATAAGCTCATGTGGTTGGTATCTATGTTTGTGTGATCGTTCCTAAGGATTTCATGCTCTTTTTTCAAATTTAAATATTCTAAGTTCAATTTTGTATAGAGTTTCTTAAGCTTCCTATATGCAGCATGTATCTTCTCAAAAACTTCAAATAATTTGTCATAGGTTAAATCACATATCTCATCTTAATCAGAATGATTAAATTTGTTTGCCATTAAACACAAGTTTGCGACTTCCTCTTCTGCATCTGTTTCTATGGTGTTTGAAGATGAGCGAGCCCAGAAAGCTCTCTGTAATCTTTTCTTGCCCTTCCTAACATTAGTTTTCTCCTCTATTTTCTCCTTGCTAGGATTAGCTTCGAGATTTGGCAATCGATCTTAATATGTCCAGGCTTCCTGCAATAATAACAAATGACATCATTTGAAACTTTTGCATTCCTATTAAATTTACCTATATTCCAATACTGACGTCTTCGTTGCTTCCTTTTAAGGAAATATTTTGAATTGCCTCATCATGAGTGCAATATTTTCTTCATCCTCATGTTGAGATTGATCACTCTCAGAATCCTTCACTTTCAATGCAATATTCTTCTCTTTTCGCTTGTCACATGCATCAATCTGTCTTTGAGTCACTCCTTGCTTGTAAGGAATCAGTGATCCAAGAAGATTATCAATAGAATATACATTTAAGACTTTTGACTCAGTTATAGTGGTTATCATTACATCATAAGTAGTAGGTAAACAACATAGGATTTTATTAACTTCTTTAGAATTCATTAGTTCCCTACCTAAAGCATGTAATGAGGTAACTATCTGTATAAAATGTGTATACATGTCGGAGATTGATTCATTCAATTTCATGCAAAAACATTTATAGTCGTGTAATAGAATGTTCAATCTAGATTATTTAACCTCATTAGTTCCTTCATATATAATGCAAAGTCTATCCCAAATTTCTTTTCCAGTTTTACAGGCTAAAACACTTATATAGTCTTCAGATTTAAGAGCATAGAAAAAACTATTTAAATATTTTGTATTTAACTGAGCTAAGTCTTTTTCCTCTAATGTCCAATCAGCAAATGGTGTTTCAATCCTAATGCCATCAATGAGTCTAGTAGGAGCAGTATACGCATCATGTACTAACATCCACATGTGATAGTCAAGTGATTACAGAAAAGTAGTCATGCGAGTTTTCTAAATGTTTAACAGAATGTTATCAAATAACGACGGTCTTGTGATTGAATATCCTTTAGGAGTATTACAGTTTCCAAAATAAGCCATAATCATTTTTTGAAAGAGTAATCTAAGCTTTAATTTTTGAAATAGGCTAGGATACCACTTAAAAGAACAATTAGGTTGTTAGACCTAATACAATTATCCTAATGCTAACTAAGAGGGGGGTGAATTGTTAAATTTAAAAATTTTCTTGGATTTTAGATAACTAATTAAAGATATTCAACACAATGATGGATTTTCACAAAAATATTTTTCAACCACAAAAATAAAAAATGTAGGAAAAATAAAATGCAGTAAAAAGTAAATAAACAGAAAACACTATATTTTATAGTGGTTCAGTCCAAATAGACCTACGTCCACTCCCTAGACTCTTTCTCCATGTATTATAATAAATAATAGTGTATTTCCTTTTTCCCCCACAACAAAGCTGGGAAGCCTTTAAATACTCTATTCCACCAACCCGGTGTGGCAGAGAACCGACGTTCTTTCTCACCCTCCTACTCATGGCAGAGTACCAACATCCTTTCTCACTCTCTTGGTGATGGCAGAATACTGACATCCATTCTCACCCTCCGGGTGAAGGCAGAGTACCTGATCTCCTTTTAGAATCCTCTCTCAAAGGCCTTCAAGAAAGTAGGGAAGAACTATGAAGAACAAATAAGAGATCCTCATCGTTGAGCAATTTTATGAATCCCCTCATAAATCCCTCTCACAAGATCTCTCACTTTTCAATCTCAAGACACTCTCCCAAACACACTTCTAAGGCACACTCAAGAGAAATTCACAGTATGATCTCCAAGTGTTAGTTTTTAGGACCCTTATATATGAAAGATAAGAAAAATCATCCAAAAAATTGAAAAATTTAAGTTGAACGTACTTGGATCGTACATTATGATTGTACTTTATACGTATGAATATTTCAAAAATCCATGTATGATCCTATACGAACTTGATTTCATACTCTATTAGTCATATATACAAACTAACATCGTACTGTATGAATAGTTAAAAAAGAACTTATTTGTCTGGTATGATCATATACAATCCTCATTTCATACTCTGGTCATCATCTGTATGAACCCTACATCATACAGTATGATCTATTAAACAAATCATGCTTCATATGTACGAACATGGATGAACCTTAATTTATACTCTAGTCATTGTTTATACGAACCCCATCGTATAGTATGATTAATTCAAAAAATGGTGAGTTCTTATGGGACGAATTGGTGTGCACCCATTTCATACTCTAGACATCATCTGTACGAATCCAACTTCATATAGTATAAACATTTCAAAAGAAAATTTCCAAGGCATGATTTAATTAACTTCGTTCTGGAGGAACTTGCATGTCAAATCATCCATTATGATTAAAGAATCATACAACATGATTCAAGAATCATACAGTATGATTCAAAAATCGCACAGTATGATTAGTTTTTTAAAGCAAAATTTACTCGCTCCCACAGTATTTGTGTGTATGGTTATCCAATTACAATCACACTCTCTCAGACTCAAAAAAATTATAAAAAGTACAGACTTCTATTACAAGAAACCCTAATCTAATATGTCTTGAATTCTTTGGCAGTCTGGTGTATGATTTCTCTAAAATATTAGTACACACAACAACACTAAAAAAAAATATCCAATATATGTTAGTAGAAATAGTAATCAACACAATAATAATTTAATATCATAAAAAACTCACGTAATATAAAAATATTGTTTTGAAAACTAAGTTGCAACAAGTAGTACAACTTGTTTTAAGTGTTTTATGTCTTCAATATTGAGTGTCATTTATCTCCCGTACCATTTATCTCCTGTATTGTCTATGTCATTTGAAACTTTTTTATCCCTAATTTACATCATATAAGTATGATATTATTTAATACAGTAAAACTTTGTTCGCTCGTTTAGTTACATGCTTGCATTCTTCAAGTAAAATCGCAATGATAATCTCACCTACGCTATGAACTTCAATCTTGAAATCCTTGGTTCGAGTAATACACAATCATTATTGCAACTCAATCATTAGATGATCAGTCCCTAGGAGATACGACTTGACCTCTTCCACACAGGTTAAAAAGCATCAAATAATGCTTTGATTAATAACCTCAGATAGGTCAAAATATCCTAGGTGGGTGTAACTTAATTCTAATATCCTTGATTCGAGACAGACACACTCTTTGTTGCAACTCAATCATTGGATGATCAGTCCCAGGGGGATTCGATCCAACTTCTTCCACATAATTTAAAAATCATTATATGATGTTATTACCAACAACCTGAGAAAGGTCAAACATCCTTAACGTGTGTTATTTAGATGTTGAAATCCATGGTTCGAGAAACATGAATCTCACTCAATGGATATTCGGTCCCAAGGGAATCCAATATGACTTCCTCCACACATGTTTGAATGCATTGTATGATGTTGTAAGGAACAACCTCGGATAAGTCGAGCACCTTAAAATAGCATAAATGGAATTCACTTAATCTAAATAGGAGTACTAAAATATCATTAACTAGTCAATTCAAAATAAAAGCATTAACAACTCTTTACTAACTCAGTGTGAATGTAAACACCTAATAGATAACAATCACTAAGAAAGATAAAGTAATATAAATAGTGGAAAATAAAAAGACTACTCAATCTCTACAATCTCATCATCCTCCTCAAGGGCAAAGGCCTTATATACCTCACTCTCTATTTGATCACAATTAGAATCTATTAGGAAATGATTAGAAGCCTGGCTTGGTGTTAAGCCTTTAACTTTCGCTCTAGTCTTTTGCTGTACCAGGCGAACTCCCTTCAAGAAGCCCCGGAAGAATACCTTGTGAATACACTACTACTCCAAAGCCTCCACTTCTACATCATAAATGTGATCATAAGCCTCTTGAACATGATTCTGGATGATGGTCTTAAAGGCTATAGACTTCTTAAAATCATTGATGAATTTTGAATTCTAAGCTAGACAAGGAGGCCTCCTTCTCAGAAATAATAGTCTGGGACCTATTATTCTCAGCTTCAAGCACCGCTATATTTTCTATAGAGGCCTTTTGATCTTTTAAAAGATGGGTGATTATTGCGTGTGCCTCCACCAGGTCAATCTGAAGTTGATCTATTAGATGATTTTAAAGAGAAATAGAATGCATTATGTTGGCAAGCTCAATCCTGCACTCACATAACTCCTCCTCAACACCTTCACCTCTTTAATCTTATGGTCATACTTTTGCTTGTACTCTCCTTGGAGATATTTGATCATCATAAATTCTTTGTTCCATTCATTTAAGGATTGAGTAAATTCGGCCTCAAGATCATTCTATCGTATTAACTAAAATAATAAAATGATATTAATAAAAGACAGTATAAATAGATCCACTAAAAGGAAAAAGAACTTGCTACTCACCAAGTCATCAGCTCGGTGATGCTCGATACACTGATGAATTAACACATCCTTTGGAATATGCAACTTGATAGGGGAGGAGCTTGGAGGAATATTACTAGTACTCATTGCAACCCCCTCCATTTTCTTCTTCTTTAATAAAGCCTGGGGATCATCACCTCTCACATGTCACTTAGGAGCCACCTTTTAAGCTAGGTCAGGAGACTTGAAAACCTTAGAGGACATCTTCAGCATTCTTGCATCAGACCTCCCAGCATGAAATAATAGCCAGAATCTGAATAAAAAATCTTCTTCTATGTATTTATTTAAGTAATGAATCTCATATAGAAGATGTTCGATATCAGGAACCTTGAGGATCCTCATTATATCTTCTTCTCTGATGTGAAAGGGGGCTGGCAGATCCTTTATCTTCCTCCACTTTGCTATCAGGCCCTAGTCATTTTCACAAAGAAAAATATACTGGACAAGCTCATTGAAGGATCTCAGGTATGCATGTCCAATCATTTAGATCTGAATGTTATGTGCCCATACATGTCACTATTAAATTGGCCCATCCGCAAAAGATGTTTAGGTGTTAGAATGGCTCCTTAATCTCTAAAGAGTTCAATCAGCCCCATCATCGCCAATATGACTCTATACAAAAGTTGGGACAAACTCCGTACGAAAATCATGATTAGCTCAGCAAGAGGTCGAAGGCATAACCCTGCTCGCAAATTGGTCTTGCAAACAGTCAGGTAACCGACAGGAGGAAGAAAGACCAAATCATATCTTTTTGGAAACTTCGTTACCACATTATTTGAAAAGTGAAAATTTTTATGGAGAACGATCAGGGAATCACCCATAATGGTGGATGGACCATCATCCACCTTGGTTCCCTTGTTTGGGCCTTGCTTACTGTCATTCAAGGTATTAGGATCTCCCTTGACCATAGGATCTCTCAAAGGAAGTTGTTCACCCGACATGGCCTCTATATAGGGAGAGGCACTATAGTTAGATAGGCCCTGCCAACTATCCAAGATAAGGGGAAAGCCTCCCGTATAGGAAGAGGAATGAATGGGAGAAGAGGGAAAGAGGGAGAAATTTTCCTTCTTGCAGAGAGGGGCCCAAGTTCTTGACAGGGGATACCACCTATACAAGGGCCAAGGGAAGGCCTCAATTGAAAGAAAGGAGAAGGAGGTAAAGAAGGTGTGCATCTGAATACCTAAGGGGGGGTATTTATAGTTTGGAGTAGGGAAAAAAAAATAATCATGGGTGCCACGTCCGCACCACATCAGTTCAATATTAGCCATGATCTTGTATGTTGTGGCTATGTTAGCCATGACCCAAAAAAGTCATGGGTGCCACATTAGCCACAATTCTGCATGCCATGCGCACGTCAGCCACGATCCTTCATGTCATGACCATCTCAGCCATGATTATGCGTATCGTGGCTATGTCAATAATGATCGAATAAGTCATGGGTTACACGTCAGCCATGATCCTGCATTTATTAGCCCAACCATGATCCTACATGTCGTGGCCATGTCAACCATGATTCTCCGTGTCTTGGCCATGTTAGCCATGACCAAACACATTGTGGATGCCATGTCAGCCATGATCCTACAAATCTTGGCCATATCAGCCACTACCCAATGGTCTTGGGCCATGTTAGGCAAGCTAGGCTAAGCCAAGGCCAAGACAAGCAAAGCCAGGAAAAGCCAAGCCCAAGCTGGGCCAAACTAGGCTAAGCCGGGCTGAGCCGAGCTGGCAGAGTAGGGCGCCCGTAGCATCTGGCGATCTAAATTAGACATTTTTGGGGTCCTTGGAACCATTTTTAAAAATTTTGGATTCAATTTGGGAACTTTTGAAGCTTAACGGAGCTTCTATGATCAAATTTGAGCCAATTAAAATTTTTTTAGGGCATAATTATCTGATATATTTTCGATTTAAAAAGGGGGGCAACTGATTTATCATAAAAAAATTATGTAGATCGGGCATGAATATCGAGGCAAAATTCAATTGGAAACTTTCAAAATTAAAATTGAAATCATCCAAACTTTGATTTCAATAAACTTATAGTCAAACTAAGTGTCTTGATAATATGAACCCAAGGACACCAAATTCGAGTTAATCCGAGCCCAAATGGGTCCAAATTAACGACCCAAAGTGCCATTGGAAGGTTCAAACCATAATTTGGATTACCAAACGGTTTCCAAATATGGCATGCTTATAGTCAAATCGAGTGGCTCGACGAGATGAATCTAATGGGCCTGACATCACTAAGACCTTCAAATGTCTAGCAAATGGTCGCTGATCAAGGGATTCAACATCAGCCGTCCATCAAAACCACTCACCATTTACCCTTGATCTCCCTCCTATTTATGGGCAATGCGACTCCAACAAAATCTATAAATAGACCCCTTCTTCCTCTTGGAAAGGGACCCCTAAGCCTAAGGAAATAAGAGAGGGAACAGAGATTGTTGTTGCCTCATTGCCCCTTGACCACCGCTCAGAGTTCTATTCGACCACCGCCTAATGCTTGGAGTTCCTCTAGACCACCATTTGATGCCTAGAGTTCCACCGAACCACCACCTAATGCCTGAAGTTTCTTCGAACCACCACCTGACACACGGAGTTCTACTAGACCACTACCAGACGCCTGTAGTGCTGCTGAACCACCACCTAATGCCCGTAGTTCCACCGGACCACCACCTGATGCCTGAAGTTCCACTGGACCACCACCTGTTGAAGTAGTTCTACTAGACAACCACCTAAAGGCCTAAAGTTCCACTAGACCATCACCTGACGCCCGGAGTTCTACCAGACCCCTGACGAATGCCAGAGTTCTACCAAATAACTCCCGAACTTTCAAGGGACACCAGACTTTCATCACCATTTGGCACTAGACAATAATCTTATAGTTGACATTTGTAATCTGATCACCCTCAAGGATAAGTCAGCGAGCTGTACTCAACTCAAATTCTAGTGGAATAATTTTAACTAAGCAAGGCCTAATGGTTTTTCCTCTTTTCATGGTTTTCCATGTAAGAATCTCGTGTTCTCTGTGTGTGAGGTTGATATCCATGCAATGTTAAGATGTAGAATTAAGACTCTATCGCCACATATATTCTAGCCCGCAATAAGTTCAAATTTTGTAATGCTTTTGGTCTTATTTTGATTAGTAAATTCTTTTTACTCATGTTGGAAGAAATTGGAATCAAACCCATTTCACTTATACGTCACAAATTAAATGAGATATTTTGAAGAAATTTTAAAAAATAATGGTTAGTTTTTTGTACACATCTTTAAGCCTAAATCTTTAACTATAAAATTGGCATAAATTTGGTCCGACACCCCCATGGGAAACTAGCAGACTAGATCCATATGATGGATTATTTATACAAAGAGTAAGAGGTATGGAGCGGAGCTTCCAATTAATATATTCAACCACTTATAATTAAAATAAATTAGCCTCCACATTCAACTAAAATGCATTTTCTTTAGATTTATTAAAATATTACCCTACAACTTTTTTATAAGATGGATATGATTTGTATATATATTTTGACTATAACTTAATGAAATTTTACCAAGTAAATTGGCAAATAAGATTTTCTAAATATTGATGAATAGTACGCATTTAAGAAAACTTCCTACTTTGTATAGAAATATACACATATTATTGTATTTTTTTAGTATATGATATTATTGATATAAGATGAATATGACATTTGCATATTAGCAAGGAAGGGTGACAACAAATATTATAATTAATATGGGTTGGCTATTAAATTAATATGTTGACTTGTATATAATGATAAAAAAATATGCTCAATATCATGTATATACCTGTCTGGACGTTCTGCATCAAGCTCTACACATCATAGACTATGTTGCCTCCCACGATGCTGTCTGCACAACCCTGCATGATCTCCATCTAGTTTACATTAATAGTGGATACACGTGAGGCTTCATTCATTCATCTTTTCTTCCCCCTCATGCTCAAATAATCACCAACCTCCATCCATAATCCTCTAAGCTCTGATCATGATCCCTATTTCAAGCAACCGTTCGCCAACTCCACTATGCCGAAGCCCTACCATTAACCTCCTAATTCCTACTACAATCAAGCTGTTGTAGCCCTCCAACCATTGACTTCACTTTCATCGATTCGATCAAATCAATCAATCTTTCCTAGCGGCCCATCTTCCATCTGCCTGTATCTTGATCTCCCGCTGACATATTTCATCAGTTCTAACCTAGTGCCTCCCTTTTGCCACATTCCTTACATTGCCAAAAGTGCACCTCCTGATTAAACCCACATCCTGATTAAAGCCTTTGATTTCTTACCTATACCTGACCTCTATAGTGATCGAAGATGACAAGCCCTACCTGAATTCCACAGTAGATGCATCTCTTGAAGTCGAACAACTCCCCTTATGATCATAGATCTAATCGACCCCATTTTCCTTCTATTTGTTAGATTTAAACCATCCAACGCCTTCTTCCTCTCTATTTCCCACAGCTCGGCTAGACCTAACTAATGTAATTTCTCTCTTAAAGTACTTATAAGATTATTATTACTATTATATATATATATATATATATATATATATATATCTGTGTGCTTATGTGTGTAAAAATGTAAATGCAAAAAAAAATAATAATAAAAGAGAAAAATAAAAGAAAAAATAAAAAATAAAATATACCTAAAAAAGTAGAGAAAAAAGAAGAAAAAATAAAGAAAAAGGAAAAGAGAAAAAAATGAGAAAAAAAGAAGTTTTTTTACTTTGACTTATATGCTGACACCGCTGACACAGCCGTTGTCTCCTTAACACCATCGTCATATACATCAACCATTACATCAGCTCGTCATTTACCCCTGCATAGGTATAAAGGTCCAAACCTTATCCTCAATGCTTCCAGCATGATGAGAAACCACTCTTGTGTGCTTTTCTTAACATGGTGGGAGAAAACTCTCTATTATATTTGCGATAAGGAAGGAAGTCCTCGTGCTTGCTTTTCTTAGCATGTTGGGCCAAAATTTAATTACCCGTGCTCACCTTAATACCAACAGGGAAATCATTATGTATTTTCAAATAGGTACCCTTGAAGACCCATGCACGCCTTTCTTAGCATGCTAGGATTGAAGACTACAGCCGTGGTGTTATACGACACCGACATTGCACATCTTTCTTGATGTTGTAGGAAGACTATGACTCTCTAAATTTTCTCCAAATGAGGGATTTGTCGGGATGCTGCCGAAATTTAGACTGAAATACATATAATCTCAATAACTAAATTACTTAATGTGAGCAGTAATATAAGGGACCTATACTTAAACATAAATGCATAAAACTTGAAGAGATGCATAGGAGACATGTATGAATAACAGGGAAGGAAATTCAGACTAAACAACAATTGTTTCGAATTGAACAGTAGGGAACATAACCCTAACTTCTAAAATATATGATTTACTCAAAAATACAAATGCAAGATAACAGTTCAAGTCATTCAAACAAATTTACATGAATAAATAGCAGGAGGCCCAAAATGAATAAAACCTTAATGCTTACAGACAAAAATGATAATCAATTTATAATAATTACATATAAATGTTAATCCTCAATACCCAAATTATGGCATACAATGAAGGATGTCGAATGATGCATATTAGGCTCCAACAATAGTCCCCATCCAATTATGTGTGTTGTACCTGCAAGTGACAGTAGTCGACTGTATAATGCATGGATGTCTCCTACTTGCATCGACAAAAACCCTAATACAGTAGAAGTCAGCTTGCAAGTCGAGGTCGTGACTTTTGCAAATAATAGTCGAAGACTCGTCCTCACACAATAACTCACATCAAGATAAAAAACACTTTTTTAGTCTAATTAGAGTGTTTAAATGCAAGGCTTCACAAAAAGCTCTAATAATTTAATTATATCGACACTGATCGTGAAGCATAATCCCATATCATACAGTATGATTATTTCAAATAACATAATTAGTTCTGCACTAAGAGTAAGGAATTGTATGATTAGTTAAAGTATTTATGCTTATCATCCCATATGATATAATGCATCATCTTGAATGATTAGTTCAATCGAATTAGATTATCATCCCATATGATGGGTGGCAAATAAATATCATCCCATGTAAAGATCGGATTATATAATTCAATCTGTTAAATCATACAGTATGATCTTATTGGTTCAATTAAATCAAATTTGATCCCCCAATTAGAGGATTAATTTAGTCAAGATTTGATTATATTGTACTGTACGATGCTTATCTTACTATATGATTAGTATAAATTTAAAATTAAAAATATTTCCTAAATTATGATTGGCGGCTGAGATCTTGATTCAATTAATCATCCTGTATGATTTGGATCGTATAGTATGATTAGTTCAAATAGCTTTAATTATGTAATTAGCCATTATAATGATTTTTTGAATAAATTATCGTATAATACAATATGGATCATATATTATAATTACTTCAAAAAATTACACTTCTAATTTTCTCACTATCTGACTCCTCTGAGTGTGTGTGTGCACAGTCACCAAGTTTAACATCCACCAAATACTTGACTTTGACTCAAGAATTATAGAAATAAATAAAAGTAGAAATATAGACTCTTCAAGATACTTAACCCTATTCTACCTTGTCTTGAGTTGATCACTTTATGTGGTCAGCGGTGTACTTGAAATATTAGTGCACAAGAAATAATTATATAATTATAACAATAACAGGAGATAGCTTAGTAGAAAATACAATAATATTTGTTATCATCAAAATCATAATACTTTGGTATAGATTTGCAGCAGTCTCCCTCTTTTTGATTATGATAAATATTATTGGTTATAATTTCAAATTATTTTGCGATGACCTAAGCTCCCCCTTATTAATTGAGTTTTTTAAAAATAGGGACAGTTTTTTTAAATAGTCAAAGAAAAGAAATAGAATAACAAAAAGACATTAACATGAAATAAATAAAACACCAGACTAGTCATAATAAAAATAGAAATTATAACCTACCAAGAAAAATCTACCCCCCCCCCCCCCCCCCCCCCCCCTTGACATCGCCAAAAAGGAGGAACAACTAAGAAAAACATTAAAAACAAACAAACATGATAATGAATAGAAAAAACTAATAAAAATATAAACTAAAATAAGACAAGCTAAAAAATAAGAAGGTCCTTGATCAAGTGGTGGTGGTGGTGGTGGTTGAAACTATTGATGGATTTATACTAATAGCTCTCCAAACCATGCCATATCAGTCTCGTGCTGCTGGTGCTACTCCTCCATGTAAGTGTCAAAGCGAGTCTCCCAATGATCAAATCTCTGAATCAGTGTCTCATATTGAGAAGGCTGGTGTATAGGTGCTAGTGTTGGAGCTGGAGCTGGATCTCCTATTGCTTCCTCTAGCGGTGATGAGCATTATGAAGGATGTTAAATAAACAATTTGAATAGAAGAGTGGAAGATGGTCTGGTAGTGTAGGGAATTGAAGATTGTATTTAGATTCTGGAACAAAGGCAAAGGTGTGACCTAATGCTAGATTTGACTTTCTCTTACTTCTAGGATCTCTAATTCAGGTAATGTTTTCAATGATATTGAATAATCAGATCAGCTACATTAAAAATAATTTTAGCCATTATAAAATAGGTAGTGAACGATATAAGAGTTGTGATGTTTCTTCGATCCCTAGCTTTATGAATGATTGAGTTGTGAAAGATGTGTTGAATAATTCGGGCGTCTTGAACTAGAGTGTTAACATACAGAATGTGTAAATTACTGACATATCCCTAAGGGTGGTATTGACAGGGAACCAATTATAGTTAGGGTGAGAGGTTAAAGAATGTACTTCTTCATCGGTGGTAGAAAGGTGCAGGATTTTGTTGAAGTTTTGATAGGTGATCTCTACGGGCCTTCTATTAATATATGATTGAAGGGTAGTACCCTCACTAATGATACAAAGGCTAGTAAAATGTTCTAATGGGAGTTCAAAGTTAAATGGGAAGGCAAGAGTAAGAGTGAATTGATGGGTGGTAGGAGTAAAGAGATTGAGTATCTGGAAGTTATGACTTCTTAATGTATGATTTTATAAGGGGTGATCTCGACAGCCTTATAATATTAATAGGCTTGTTCATCAGGTGCTTCAATGCAGTAGGGATTAATTGTACATCAGGAAGAGCTCCCTATAAGAGCTCTTTAGCACTTTCCACCGACCATTGCAAAGAGTAAGAACTTATAGAGGAAGGAAGAAGGATTGAGATAATTAGAGTGAAGAAAAATAGTGTGTTTCCTCCCTTTAAATAGAAAATAGCCATATTATACAGTATGATGTCTGATCGTACAGTACGATATATGTCATTTAATTCATCTAGCCCGATTAATAAAAAAGGTTGGTCTTATTATACTATACGATCACTATGAAGATGATCATCCTGAGGCATCAGCTAGGATGATCGTTTACTGGTCATATTATATAATATGATTAGGTAATCATACAATATGATATGATATGTAATATCATACCGATTGAATTCAATTTGTCCAATGATGAGTGCCATGTGTATTATAGACTATGAATTAAGTGTCCATACCGTACAATCACTAATAATTGATTAATCAGAGTTGTTGGATGTATTGTGAGCAGTGATGTGATATTTTGTGAAGATTGTATAGTATGATATGATATCATATAATATGATGTTAGTAATTTTGAGTTTGTAGTTACGATGATTAGGAGAAGTTTATGAAGGGAAAGGAAAAAGAAAAATTTTCACAAAAATAGGTCACAAATATAAAATCAAACAAGAACAAGCACCGAACCAATTGCATAAAAGAACACAAAAAAATATTGAAGTTTTCAATTTCTAATTCCTCCTATTTCAAGTATGAATGTCTATAACACCTAATCTAGTCCTCAAGATGCTAAAGGTTTCAAAGGTAAGTGATTTTGTAAAGATATATGCCAGTTGTTTTTCAATAGCTACAAGTTGTAATTTTATATCTCCCTTGGTTACATGATCTCTAATAAAATGGTGCCTAATGTCTATGTCTTTAGTTTGAGAGTGTTCGATTGGGCATTTATCAGATACAGATGGAACTAGGGTTATCACACATGTTTGAAATAGTGCCGATAGGGAGTCGAAGGTCAAGGATTTATTGTTTAAGCCATTAAACATAAGCAATATAGCTTCCCATCGCTATGTATTCTTCTTTAGAGATAGATAGAGCTACGGAGTTTTATTTTCTACTACAAGGAGATTAAATATTTCCTACAAATGAATAGGTTCAAGACATATTTTTTCTATCAACCCTATAACCTGCAAAGTCTAAATCAGAATATCCTATGATTTAAAAAAATAAGCTTTGTCTACGATACCAGATTCCTAGGATTTGGGTTCCTAGAAGATATCTAAGAATTCACTTAACAACACTCATATCAGATTCTTTGGGATCAGCCTAAAATCTAGTACAGAGACATACATTAAACATGATATCAGGTCTATTGGCAGTTAAGTAGAGAAGTGATCTAATTATCCCTTTGTATTTCTTTTGATCAATTGATTTTCCATTGGGAACCTTATCTGATTGAATGGTAGAACTCATGGGAGTATTTATTGCCTTAGCACTATTCATATCATAGCTTTTATGGATATCTTTTATATATCTTATTTGGCTAAGGAAGGTTCCATCATCCCTTTGCTTTACACTAAATCCAAGGAAATAAGTATGCTCTCCCATCATGCTTATCTCAAACTCCTCACACATTATTTTTGAAAATTTATAAGAAAGGGTCTTATTTGTGGATCCAAATAGTATATCATAAACATAAATTTAAATAATGAGTAGACATTTTACTACTTTGTTTAGGAATAGGGTGGTGTCTACACTACCCTTAATAAAGGCTCTATCTAGGAGAAATATGCTCAGCCTTTCATACCAAGCTTTAAGTGCTTGCTCCAATATATATAATGCCTTTTTTAATTTGAATACATGATAAAAAATTGTGAATTCTCAAAACCTGTGGATTGTTCAACATATACATCTTCTTTTATCACCCCATTTAGGAAGGCACTCTTAACATCCATCTGATATAATATGATTCCTCTAAAGTACACAAAGGCTAATAGCACTTTAATGGCCTCTAACCTAGATACAGGGGAAAAATGTCTCTTTAAAGTCAATTCCTTCAATCTGATTATACCCCTTATCTACTAATCTAGCCATATTTCTAATTATAATGCTATATTCATTCATTTTATTCTTGAAAATCCCTTTAGTTCCTACAATACTCTGGTCTTTAGGTCTGCTAAACAACTCACAAATATTATTACTAATAAATTGATTCAATTCTTCTTATATGGCTAGGATCTAGAATTCATCAAATAAGGCTTGATTTTTTTTAGGGTTCTATCATATAGGGAAACAAGTCTGTGTCTAGTTTTTACTCCTACAGATGGATCTCCTAGGATAAGCTCATTAGGATGACTAGATAAATATATCCAATCTCTAGGTAAAGGTTCCTAAGGCTCTACTCTATTTCTATATTAATAGATTCTACTCATTGGGTGACTTCAACCACTTCTTCTTCTTCTGACCTAGGCTTTATAGATATATTAGATTCATCAAATACTACAAGGGTGGTCTCCTCTACTACTATTATCTTCTTATTGAAACCTCAATAGGCTTTACCTATAAATAAAATTCCTAGGAAAATTTCTTCATCAGATTTAGGATTAAATTTTTTTAATGGAGATTTTCCATTCTTTAGAAAGAACACCTAATATAAAAAATCATTAAGGTGAGAGAGATTTGTTATCCTTTCTTTATGTAATTCATAGGGTGTCTTATTAAATTTGGATTTGACATTAACCCTATTGAGAATATAGTAAGCAGTATTCACTGCTTCATCCAAGAAATATTTAGGAAGTGAATTCCCAGCTAACATAGCTCTAGCAGCTTCTACCAATATTTTATTCTTTCTTTCAGCAACCCCATTCTATAGAGGGGTTGTAGGAGCTAAAAAACTTATCATTTTAAATTCCCCACCATGATCACTATAGAATATTAGGATTTCACAACCTAATTTCTTCTGAATCAATGTAGAGAATGTCCTAAAATCCTTAAATAATTCATTTTTATGTGATACAAATTTAATCCAAGTAAACCTTGAGTAATAATTAACAATCATATATCCAAATGTTTTCCAAACTAAGCTGGCAGTGCTAACTATACAAAGATGACTAGGATTTCACTGAGATATCAAAGATGACTTTGCACTCTATCATGTTCTGACTTTGAGGAGAATATCTTATGGCGAATTAAAAAAAAGGAGAAACAATGACATATTAGTTGAGCCTTTGGTCTCATCATCTTATGATACATTTTCTATAAAGAAATTACCCTATGTCATTAAGATGTCTTTACCCAATCTATGAAAGGATCAATTGACTCATTGATCTGATCTTATGAAGATTAAGAAAAGGGAGCTTATATCAGAATAATGAAGTGCTATATTTTGGGTGAAAAAGCTACGATTCAGCTGTAAGCAAAAGCAGGGAATTAGTAGTAAAAATTGAGGGCCGTTAAATAGAAATGCCATGCCACCAAATCTTTAATATTTGTACAAGCAGATAGAAGGAGTCAATAAAGCCCAAATAAAACCCTGCACAATTGACAAAAATAGTCACCTATGCAATTGGACACCCCTTTGCATTGCACACAAATATCTTAAAATGCCCCTCATACATGTATTGTAATATGCATGATAATTCATCTAAACATACTATCCAACATCATGTGATGCATTTAATTCTAACAAATACGTTTCATTTGTATGATAACATCTTACATATACACGTGTCGTAACTTAGAGAATGCATTATACATTTTAATGTTATACTGAAGTTAATGTTTATGTTTTGAAATCATGTTCATGCTTTTTTATTTAAAGTTCAATAGATGGTTACAAAACCAATTGAATTATAGAATGACATGCTAAGAAGGGTGGGGCGAGATGAATTGGTGTTTTAAGAACTTTTTCAAAACCCTTTTAATTTGAATTAAACAACCAAATTTACAATCTTGAAAGCAGAAGCAAACAACAATATATATATATATATATATATATATATATATATATATATATATATATATATATATATATATATATATATATATATATATATATATATATATATATTATAAAAAAATACAATAATAAATATTTTTACCCTTTTTATTTTTTTATTTTTTTAAAATAAATATAAAAGCTAAACGACCAAGATGATTTTTGTATTATAATAAAAACCAAACTCAATAAGATTAAAGAAAATAAAATACATAGAAAGGTAAAATCTGTTGAAAGTAAATGTAGAAAATAAAAGAACACAAACCAAATTTTATAGTTGTTAGATGGAATTGACCTATGTCCACTCCCCGAAGTTCTCATTTTTGGGGATTGCGCTAAATAAATAGTGACTCTCCTTCATACCCCATAGCTTAACAAAGAAGCCCTTATAAAATCACCTCCACATTCTAAGTGTTGTGGAGTGTCAAAATTTGTTTCACCTCCTTGGTGCATGAAGCAACTGGAATCCCTTTCACCTCCTTGGTGCAGTGGACTAGCCCAAATCACTTTCCCCCACTTAGTGCAATGGAGTAGACTAGATCACTTTAAACTTTTTGGTGTGGTAGAGTGGCCTGAATCACTTTCACCTTCTTGTTGTAGTCGAGTAGCCAATGACCCTTTGAGACTAAAGGGTTCTTTATGGAGCTTCCCTAAAGCAGAACAATGATACATGGACAAACATAGGTGTAAATTGGCCATAGAACCCATGTTGAATCCCCTCTCACATGCTCTTGAAACCAACAAGGATCATCTCCACTCTTATAACCTCAGCCTTTCTCTCCTCTTTCTCAAAGCCCTCTCTTCAATGCTCTCTCATAGAAGGCTCAACCCTTTGATTGCCAAAAGACTCTTACAAAGTCTTCAAAAAAGTTTAAATAGTGGGCTTCTAAAACCCTAACATTTTAATTCTATGGGCTTTATTCGTAGAGTATGATAGAAGTATTATATAGTATGATTAGATTAATCACCCCCATAAATCATCATAAATCATATAGTATGATTAGTTTAAATCAAACATCTGATCATATAGGATGCACCAAGGTAGCATTCAAAGGTTTTGTACAATACGATACATGATCTTACAACATAATATGTAATTAATTAAGATCCAACTAGATTCCTTAATTACTTGATATAAATAAGACAATAGTATAGAAGATCATATGGTATAGATAAGTATGTATAATACAAATAGTTTGATTTTTAAATTTTAAATTTGCTTATTTTAAGTAAGGTTGATTCGATGATAGAGTTTCTAATAATAGCTAATCATCTAGTACGATGTGTTCATCGTATAGTATGATTATTTATATTAAAATATCTTTTCTTTCATTCAAATTAAATATGTTAAATAATTTTTATTGAATTGATCACATTATACAATATGGATCGTACAAATTGATTGGTTAAAAAATTTAAATATTTATTTTTATTCTCTTATGTGTGTGTATGCGATTTCTTAGCTAATATACACCCTTTATCATACATTGACTCAAAAAAAAAAAAAAAGACTCTTTCAAATAAGCCAAACTTATACACACCTTTCTGGAGCTCTAATTCTCTAACAATGTGTTGTGTATGTTGAACTTGAAATGTTCGTGACGCACAAAGAAAAAATATGCCGTATATAAGGAAGAATAAACTAAATAATCATCTAAAAATCTTTATAATTATCAAAATATAAGGTTGGGCTCTCGGATTGTAACATTTATCTAATGTTCCTCTTATTCTGAATATGTTTAAGTAATATGTATTCTTTGTTTATATATACATGCTCTCAACACTTATTTGATTATGATACAAATATATAAAGTACACTATTTAAAATAAACATCCTGATAATTCACTATAACTATAATTATTGTTCATATATTATAAACTAGTATAAAAGTTATTTTATACAAGTATATTAAACTTTGTAGTAGTAGATTTTGATTACCTACTAAGTAAATGTTTTACTCACCCTATACATTGATTGTGCCTTAGGAAAGGTTAAAAACCCTACTGAGTAGTTTTTATTGATAGAGATTCTGAATCTAAGTTAAGTTCTAGATTTAGATATGTTCAGTATCTGTATTCTTTTATCAAACAAGAAAATCTTTATATTTTTATTAAAAAGGAATTTGAATAACCATTAATCTATATTATTCTCTTGAAAGTAGAGTTTGATAAATTAAATAAAATCTATGTTTTATTTCTATTTATATTTGATAAATTAGATAGCTTTGTATTGTATATGTCAAAGAAATTAATTTAAGAAAAAAAATTCTTCTAGTTTTGTCTTAGGAAGTATTAGATCTGGTATCACAGGTTTGACAAGGTGTTGTTTTTGTATTGTAGGATTAACCTAATCAAGTTGTGACAATAGCTTAACTGATATAATGGTGATGGTTTAAAAGGATTGAATTATAATGTGAGTCATAAAAATGATCAAATTTTTTATGTATGCCTATGCCATTTTGTATGATAATTTGAGCTTTGTATATGTGTGAAAGGTGAAAATTTTGAAAAAAATAGGAAACCCCAAGTTTATGAGGCAACTAAAGGATTGAGTTCCAATTAAGTTGCAATAGTAAAGAGTACAATAAGGGTGATGATATCTGATTCTATGATGTAGTTTGCTAATCTGGTAGCCCAGGTGATAAGTGAAGCAAAAATAGAATGTATATTTATGGATAAATAGATATAAACGACTAATTTTCTTAATGTTTTCTTTAATCAAATCCACATAGCTAAAATTTATACCACCTTGAAATATAGACTAATGCTTCACTATCAATTTGAAAAGAGAAAAAAAATTTATTTTCCTAATCAAACTTAACATAGAAAATGTAAAATTCATCTCAACAGAAAAAATTTGCATTCACCAAACATTTTGAAAATTAAATTATCAAAGGATTAGCTTAGGTCTATGCCTAGAGATTTTTTCCATGTTCCGGCTAACTAAAATAGGGTTTATTTTAATCTGGGTTCTTGGGCTCTTATAGAAGCAAGCCTCTATAGTTAATTATATCTTCAAAGGGAAAACTTTCAATTAAACTAGAGATAAAAATTATTTTAGTTTTGAAATTTTACATATTTGAATTGAGGAATTAAAAATTTCAATCAATTGCGTTAGATTGATTTTAGAGTTTATAAAACTTACTTGAAGGTCAAGAAAATCCTCCTAGAAGGAAGTTTGAAGGGTACAATGGCATATAGGCTTATACACTCATGGAGTGCACTGTCCGCTAACCACCAAAGCACATAATTTTAAAATTATGACTTTTATATTCGATGCATGTAAGTAAGATAGCTATTTTTAACATCAAAATCATGGATTCTAGTTCAAATTTATAATCAAAATTTTCAAGATGGGTAAGATTAAATGCACCTAACTAATGAATTTTTGATACAATGACACCCAAAACTCTAAATTTTTAATTTTTTTAAGTTTGAGTTTTCTAAGAAAATTTGGCATCATAACAGTCTTTTACCATAAGGAAAACTATGGTGGCCCCATCGCTTAGGACCCTCATACCTTATCATTGGCTTATCTATAATGGTTTAGTATATGTTGTAGAAAATAGAATGTATGTATATACGTATGATGGGCAAAGGTGTTCATGTATATGTGATGGGGGTTGTGGGTATGTATAAATTTGAATTATAATAATGGATGATTAGGGCTCTATCTCCCCAAAATAATGCTTAAATTTTTTTTGATATAAATTAGTAAACCCCACTGAATATACTCAAGTATACATGCTGAATCAATCAAAAGAGTGATAGAGTATAGTATCGAACCCACGAGGAAGTATGTTTTTAGAAATCAACTACTACTGTTTATTCTAATTACAATAATTATCCTACTTGATGTAAATAGATATGATGGAGATCCAATCACTTAAATAAAATTAGATGAAGATAATGAATACACTCTATGGATATAATGTTTTGGATTGATGAATATAAATAAAATATTTTTTTAATGAATCTCTCTTAATTATGATGTTATTTAGAGCATATGCAGATGTAGAACTCTGTTGAGCTTGTAGGAACAAATGTCCACCAACTTCCTACGATTATATCAACTCTTTTTGTAATTTAATACATTTTATACCTTATACCTAGGTATGGCGCATACTAATTCAATATTCATATTTATGCCTACTTCCCTCCATCGAGGCTTGACATTACACCTAATTTAAACTACATATATGGCCACCATGTGTATTAAATTAAGATATAGTAATATTGAAATATCACTTTAATGATTTAAGAAATAAGAGAACTTCATTAGTACTACATATGATATTTACATTATCAATCCAAAACTAGAGAATTTAGCCATACATAGAGTAGAATTGAAGCAATCTCTTTCTCATTAATAGAATGATAGAAAGAAAATACATGACTTAGATATGAGCAAAATGGTTCAATGTATCTCCCCTACATTCCTTTTTTACTTATAGAATTTCTTTCATAAACACAAGACAAAGACATTTCTTTTTTGCTTATAGAATGGTTCAAAACCCTTCATCATTGCTTAGTCGCAATCTCATTACAAAATATGGAAGTGATATATGGAATTGGGAATTAAAAAGGGGTGCTTCTTTCTCTTGGCTCATTAAGTTGGATAGTGCTAAATATCATAGGCATATTATTTGATGGAAATTGGCTAATGGTAGCAAATTTAATGTGATAATTTATATATGGATTTTGGATATAGACCTAAATAGTTTGCCAATGTGTGTTAATTTTGTTGGTTTATAGGGGAAGAGGTTTAGCATTTCATTTCAATAAAAAGTGAATAGAAAATTTAAAAATTCAAAATTATTTTTAGGATAATATGATTTCTTTGATTTTGCAAATATCTATATGTTCTGAAAATGTGGAAGTTCATATTGAACTTATGGTGTAGCAGTCTGAAAAATCTATTACAACGCTAGCATATGAAGCATCGTTAAAGTATGAATCTGAAGATGATGATTGTGGGTTCATGAAGTGGCTTAGGAAGCTGAAACTTAAACCAAATTTGGAAATGTTTTGGTGGAGAATGAGTAAGAATGCTATTCCTACTAATGATTTTCTTTAAGTATATGAATCTCAACCAAAATAACTTTTGTGCTAGATTTTGTCATGAAGTAAAAAATTATTTGCATATCTCCATTAAATGTAAATTTTTAATTAAGTTAATTGTTAAACTTAGAGAATGGGGTTGTCAAATTCTAGTATTTCATTAAATAAGTGACTGTAATGCTCAACTCTGAGTAATTGTGAAGGTAAGCCTGAATATTATCATATTGTATTGTTCAGTAACTTTTTCTCTTGGAAAATTCATAATGATGTAAATCATAGCTGTCCAACACCTCCAATATTTATGATAGCTATTAACATTCTATCTACATCTATGTAGCCAAACCGAAATCCTGTTCTATAAGATTGGGATGCTAATCTCCAATTGGATTTTAGCAATTTTTGGCATCCCCCGCTACTAAATTGGATTAAAATAAATATTGATGCATCGTTGTCGAAGTCAAATCTTGTAGGAATTAGAGTAGTAAGAGATTATAAGGGAAGGTTTCCTTTTTTGCTTTTGGTAAAAAAAATGCATTGGGATATATCTCAGTTAGAGTTACAGGTTATTTTGGCAAATAGAGAACATCTTCAAAGTTGGATGTTTGATTATAATTGAAGGAGATAACATTAAAGTTATCAAGATTATTTAAGATTCAATAAGAAGTTCAAGATGGCAGTAATTTAGTAATTGTAGCAAAGAGTTCTTATTCTTGAATAATTTTAATAACATAGTATTTCATTATATTTCAAGAAATTATAGTAAAGTGTCAGATTTATACTCCACTTATGCTTTATGTGGTACTTTTCTTTGGTTTATTACTAATAAATTTCCTTCTTCTTTGTTAGATTTGTTAAAGTAAGAATGTGATAGTTGTTCTTCTTTGAGTAGTATGTAATAGTTTCTTTTATCATTGCAATTTACAAGTTTCAAAAAAAAAAAAAAAAACAAGCCAAACACTCTAACGATGGAATCAAGTACCTCCCTAAATTCCCTTAGTTATAACCCTATGATAAATTTAGAGAAGCACTATAAAATATACTAAAATTATCTAAGTGATTGAACTACCTTACAAACATAACACAATGACTATTTATAGGGAAACACAAATTAGCCAACTGGTGCTACAATGCTTTAAAGTGTTGCAATCCAGGCCGTAGTCTATGATTTTGATGATGACACACATTATTGATTGAATTGTTACTTTTCTCAGTTAATATTCTTGATATTTTCTTCTGCCTGTGAGCACTAATATTGCAGGTAAGGCATACACTACTGAAGGCTACTGAAAGATCAAGAATGGGTTGAATAGGAATGTCAAGTAAAAAATGTCTATAATTTTATTTTTCTTTATTTTCTATTTCTTGAGTCTTGCCACATATGAGTGTATGCAATTGGGTGATTGTCACACACACATAAGGGTAGTGATATAAATTATAAAGGTTAAAATTTCTGTACTAATCATGCTATAGGACTTACAATCATATAATACAATCAGTATAGAAAGAATGAGCTTAATAGCTAATTAAAAAATTAGTTTTTGTGAACTAATTTTACTATAAAATCTCGATCGTACTGTACAATTCGTTATGATCAAAAAAGCCTAGCCGCTAGATAAATTTAAGTAAGATTTTAAAATTTGATTTTTGAACTAATCATACCGTACGATGTTAATCATACTATATGAATATTTAAAATCGTGCTAAATTAACCCTTATAATCTGTCAATCAACTCATGGTTAAATTAATGATTGTTGATTATACTGTATGATATTGATCATACCAAATGATTAATAGCGATGAAATTTGATCGTCCCAAAGATCATACCAAATAAAGCCATGGTTTTTGAACTAATCGTACAGTACGATATTCATATAATACTAGATGACCTACTTGAAAGCAACTAACCATACTATATGATGAGAGCAGTACAAAATGATTAGCAGAGATGATTTTCAGGCATCCTAGGAATCATCCTATATGAGTAGTGGAAATCAAATAGATCGTACTAGATGATCTATGGATCTTATTGTTTAATGTATTTAAATTAACTAAATAGTTTGTTTGAAAGGCTATTTACATCGTACTGGATGGGACAAGTGAAAGTTTGATAGGGATGTTAAGCCCTAATGAACTAGTCCCGAGGCTAACCATTAGGGGGGGTGAATTGGTTATTTAAAAATTCGAGAGCAACAGCAAAAATCTTTTCTATGATATGCAGCAGAAACAAGTAAATACTCAAGCGAAAAGTTTAAACACAAATTTCACCCAAGCAGGTAATCATAGAAAAACTAAGTACAGAAAGTAATCAAAAAGAATACACCAGAATTTTATAGTGGTTCGGTCAACTTGACCTACGTCCACTCCCCGGAGCCTCCCCTCTAGGTATTGCACTAACTCAAAGTGTCTCTCCTTTTGCTCCCACAGGAAGGCGGAGAAGCCTGTACTAAAACCTCCTTTCCACCGATACGGTGAGGCAGAGAACCCAACCAACTTTTGCTTCCTCCGGAAGCCGGTAGAGAACCTCAGACTCCTTTCGCTTCCTCCTGAAGCAGGCAGAGAACCCCGGATCTTCTTGCGAACGATCCTCTCATAAAGAACACCAACACGACGATAGACAGCTAGCGGAGAAGATGACTCTGATATTTGCTTGGAGCAACCTTCGTGAACCCCTCAAGAACTCCCCCTCATAAGATCCTCTCTCTCTCTCCCAAACTCTCTCTCTCTCTCTAGGGTTTCTCTGGAAAGGAAAGTGGCAAAAGATTTTTCTTATTGAAAGAAAAAGATCTTTTTTAGGAGGGCTCAAAATTTTCCCTAAATCTCAACTAGTTGGCCTAGATCGTCTAGGACGATCGGTAGATCGTCCTGTACGATCAGTTCAAAATCAGTTGTTTCAGCCTGGACGATCTGACTCTTCTGGATGATTAGTGGAAAAAGTTGTTCATATCGTGCCGTACGATTTTGCGATCATCCAGGATGATTAGTATAAATTTAGGAATTTCGTCCAGAAGACCGCTCTGGTCGTCCAGAGAAACTGGCGCTGGACGACCCAAAAATGACTTGATCGTTAAGGACGATATGGATATCGTCCTGAACGATTAGTTCAAAAAGTGCCCAAATCGTCTTGAGCATCGCTCTGGTCATACAGCTAAAATACACTAGACGATCATGATCGTCCAGGACAATCCTGTGATCGTCCAGGATGATATGATCGTATCAATCAAATGTTAATTTCTTTCCTTAATTACCAGACTAATTTAGGCCAGATTGTACAGTATCGTCCGGGACGATCAGACCAAATATCTTAAAATAAAAACTTGCTTAACTTGATCTAGCAGCTGAGAATTTTTGATTTGAATATATCATCCCATAAGATGTTAGGATCGTCCAAGACGATCTGCTTAATTAGACAAACTTAACTTGGTCGCTCCAATTAGGGTTTCTATTTTTACTTGATCGTCCAGGACGATGTGAATATCGTCCAGGATGATCTGAACAAAAAATTGAACTGAAAGTCTAATTCACTCAAGCTCTCCCCCTGAGTGTGTGTGTGCAAGGTTACTTAGCTAGGGGATCAGTTACATTACAATTGACTTAAGAAAAGAAAAATAATACACTTAGACACACTTGGACCCGATCTTGAGTTGGCTTGAGTTGCTCGTGATCTTTTATGCCTGAAATGGGTTAGCCAAGCAAAACATAATAGAAACATGTTTGTCATCATCAAAACCAGATTTGAAATAATCTCTCCCTTTTTGATGATGGCAAACATATGTGTAGTAGTTTTAAAAATAAAATAACTAGGAGATCGAAAGACAAATTTTTTTTTTAATTTCATTGATCAACCAGAATAGTACAGGAAACATAACTATAAAATATAACAAGAACAAAAATTACTACAACCAAAATCAAGAACAAAAGCTACTACAACTGACTCCACCTTTTGACATCACAAAAAGGAGGAGGGAAAATAGAAACACAGAAGCAACAGTACAAATAATAGAAAAAAATAGCTACAAAACATAACACTAAAACGGAGGCGGATCCTGATTAGAAGGAGGAGGTGGCTGTGGTGGTGGGAAGTAACTGTGGATGACGGCAAAGTGTGCTCCAATCCAGGCAATATCCTGCTCGTGCTACTATTACTGCTGAGTAGCATAGTCAGTAAAGTGCTGCAGGTCCTCAGCGTGCCGCAGCTCCTGGGCAGCAACATATGAGTAAAATCTGGCCTCCCACTGATCAAAGAGCTGCACCAGATGGTCAAAAGGAGAAGCGATGCGAAGGGGAGCAGGTGCATCTGGTGCAGCAGGAACGGGAATAGCTTCTCCCTTTTCCTCCTCAACATCCGGGGTCGGCTCCGAATGTAGTCGGGTGTTGTGTAGGACATGGAATGAATTATTTGTGAAGAAGGAAGGAGGGACATCATGAGGGACTAGATACTGCAGGTCATATTTGGTTTCTAAAGCATATGCAATGATATGACCTAAAGCTAGATTTGGATGACGTCTATGACTCGGATCCCTAATAGTGGTGAGGTGCTCGATGTATCGGATAAGAAGGTCAGTGGCATTAAAGTCTTGGTGGGCCAAGATATAATATGTGGCCAGAGATAATAGGGGGGTGATGTGAATCTGATCCCTAGCCTTTGGGATGACGGAGGAACGAAGGACGTGCTGAATGGACTGTGCATCCTTAAGGAGGGAAGAGGAAGCATTGTCGTGGTAGGGTGCATTCGTATTTCAAAGAAATTGATTGGTGACACTCCAATCATAGTCAGGGTTAGTAACAATAGTGTGGATTTTGTCGCCATTCACAGAAAGTTGAAGGATGTTTTGAAAGTCTTGTGTAGTGAGTTCCACTGGACATTAACTGACATAGGAGCGAAGAGTGGAATAGTCAGCAGAAATGCACAGATTGGTGAAGGAAACTTGAAGAAGTTCAAGGCTGAATGGAAAGGTTAGGGTAAGGATGAAAGTGAGGGAGGTGTGTGCAAAAAGATCAAGAACAGGATAGGTAAGGTGTGGGGTTTACTATTTTTGACTGCGTGATCCCCACCTCACAATAGCGCTCGAAGGAAGCCAGATCAGTTGTATTGGGAAAACGGGGATCAACATTCCCCTGTGAGGAACTCACACCTCTTTGCCTAGAACGCTTCCCGCCAGCCATTAGAAAGCATAAGTGAGGGAGAGTGGAAGGAGAAGTGTGGAAAAAATTGAAGAAATGGGCTGTTTAAATAGAAGTCGGTCGGATCGTCCCATACAATCGCGAGATCATCCAGGACAATTGGTCAAAAAGGCGATCGGATCTTCCAGGACGATTAGAGATCATCCAGGATGATTAGACACAGGCAATCATCCCGAGGAATCAGGCCGGACGACCGTTGATGAAAAGTATCATCCCATACTATTAGGTGGATCGTCCAAGATGATATGCAATAAGTGTGTCGGACGGGCCGAACTCGAATCATCCAGCTGCTGACACGTGGATCGTCTGGGATGATGTGGTGAATCATCCAAGATGATTGCTAATAATTGGCGCATGCTCAGCCATCCGATCAGATCAGAAAGATATGGATCATATCATCCAGGACAATGTAAGGATCGTCATGGACAATCACCAATAATTGGTGTTCCTTAGCTGTATGATCAGATTGGGGATGATTTTGAATTGATCATCCAGGATGATATTTGTATCGTCCAGGACGAAGAAGATCGTCGAGGATGATGTGAACAAAATTGGAAAAAGATGGAGGATGGAGATGAACGATCAGGATCCCAAAAACACAATCATTAAAAGAAAAATAAAACCAAAGGAAATAAAACATGAAACGAGAACATAAAAGCAACAATTTTTTTTTTGATCAAGCTACTCCAATATATCAGAATTTTTTATTGATTTTAAATCCAAAAACCAATAAGAAGATGATTGACAGCACTGAAATCCAGTAAAAGTTAGAAAAATCAACTTTTGTAACTCCCACCTCGGGCATCTTATAGATGCAAATCACTTTCAAAACAAAAATCCAATTTAGAAGAAAAGAAATTAGATTCAAAAAGAGATCCTTTCAAGCCTCGTTCTAGAAAAATATCTGATATAATAGTGCTACAAAATAATAAATCAGAAATCAGGATTTTCAAACTTTAGCTTTTGAAAATATTAAGTGGTGCATGTATTTTTCTAAGACATTTAACGATCTGAAAGGGAAGAAAGCTTGGTTTGGGCTCATTTTGTGCCTCTTTTTCAATTTATTTGGCACTTTGCGCATCTTTTAATTTTTGATGCACTTTGTGTATCTTTTAGTTTGGCGACATTTCACATCTTTTTGGCTTTGGCTCATTTTGTGCCTCTTTTTTAATTTATTGGGTGCACTGTGCATCTTTTGTAAGCTTTCTCCATCTCAAAATCGTTAAAGCATCTCAGCTATAAAGTTACCTTCCAGACATAGGAGACGCTCTCCACAATAAGGAAGAGTAATTCATAAAACAAAAACCATACGTCATATAATAAGTGCAATCACTTGGTTTAGAAAAGCATAATAATGGCTCAAGACTTTGAAAACACTATTCATATGAGGTAGATTACTGTAGGAAGATAAAATAAATCTCTATTTCAAAAACTAATATTTTAATTTTGAAGAGGATATTTATCCAAAAGAAATAATACACCAGCAAAGGAGTTAGAGGAAGAGAAACAATCGTCAATGTTTCTTCCCTTTAACAGATCCAGTAGAATCAATCACTGCTTACCAGCTTCCAAATAAAAATAAGATAAAATGCTCAGTCAGAAATCCAGTTTATCAGAAGTAGCGAGCAGTGATCGAATTTTGAGAAGAATAAAATAGTAGATAAAAGAGATGAACCAGTAAATAAAAATAGGTAGAAAATTATATCAACATAAATACTCAAATCAATCTAACACCAAGGCTAACACATAAATTAGCAGAAGAAAAACTAAAAACAACAGAAAGCAAATAATCAATTAAACAGCTAACTAATAGAAGCAGAATAAAAATCAGAGAAATCAAAAATTAGTAATCATCAGAATCAAGCATTTATATCAATCACTCCTAATCTGATCCTCAAATGCTGAATGAGTCAAAGGCCAGTGGTTTAGTGAATATGTCAGCCAGCTGATTTTCAGTTCCTACATGATGTAGCTCAACGTCCCCTTTCGTAACATTGTGCCTAATGAAGTGATGCCTTATATTAATGTGTTTAGTTCTAGAATATTGGATTGGATTCTTAGAGATGTAGATGGCACTAGTATTATCACATAGAATAGAAATTGTGCCCACAGGTAATCCTAAATCCAAGACTTGTTGCTTCAACCAAAGAACTTGGGCCATACAACTCCCTAAGGCAATGTACTCAGCTTCAGTAGTGGAAAGTGTAACTGAGTTCTATTTTTTACTGGACTAGGAGATTAATGACTGTCCTATGAATTGACAAGTTCCAGAAGTGCTCTTTCTATCCACTCTATACCCTGAAAAGTCAGAATCAGAATATCCAATAATCTTAAAAGAGGTGTTGTGCCTAGGGTACCAGATTCCTAGGTTTGGGGTCCCTAAAATATATCTAAGAATTCTCTTAACAGCAGTCAGGTGGGACTCTTTTGGATTAGCCTGAAACCTAGCACAAAGACAGACACTAAACATGATATCAGGTCAGCTAGCAGTCAGGTAAAGTAGTGATCCAATTATTCCTCTATACTTCTTCTGATTAACTGATTTTCTACTTGAATCCTTATCTAACTGAACAGATGAGCTCATGGGAGTGTTGATTGGCTTGTCTTTGTCTATTTCATATTTCTTCAAAATGTCCTTAGTGTATTTAGATTGATTGAGAAAGGTTCAATCATCCATTTGCCTAATGCTAAACCCCAAAAAGTAGGACAATTCTCCCATCATACTCATCTCAAACTCGTTACTCATTATTTTAGAAAACTCATCACATAAATATTTATCAGAAGATCCAAAAATTATATCATCAATATAGATCTGGATAATGAGTAAGTCATCCCGTATTCTCCTCAAAAAAAGGGTGGTGTCTACGCTCCCTTAACAAACTCTCTTTCTAACAGGAATGTGCTAAGCCTCTCATACCAAGCTCTGGGTGCTTGTTTAAATCCATATAAGGCCTTTTTTAATTTGTAAACAAGATTTGGATATTGAGAACTCTCAAAACCTGGGGGTTGTTCTACAAAAACATCCTCTTTTACTACCCCGTTTAAAAAGGCACTCTTGACATCCATTTGAAACAGCTTAAATCCCTTATAACAGGAAAAGACTAGTAGCACTCTAATGGCTTCCAATCTAGCTACAGGGGCAAAGGCCTCCTCAAAAACAATCCCTTCAATCTGATTATACCCCTTAGCCACTAATGTTTCCTTATTCCTAACCACCACACAAGAATCATTCATCTTATTCTTAAAGACCCACTTGGTTCCCACTATAATTTAATTTCTAGGTCTTTCTACTAACTCCCAAACATCATTCCTTACAAATTGATTCAATTCTTCTTGCATAGCTAACATCCAAAACTCATCCGAAAGGGCTTGATTGATATTGGTGGGTTTAGTCATTGAGATAAAGGCAGAGTGGTTTACTTCCTTCCTAAGTCCATGCCTAGTCCTAACACCTTCAGAAGGGTCTCCTAAGATCAGTTCTTTAGGATGACTTGAAGAATATCTCCAATCTCTAGGTATTGTGGTTTGAGGTTCTACCCTTTCCTCCAGATTTGCATTTTTAACCCCTTGGGTAATCTCCTCTACCTCTTCTTCTTCCTCAACTCTATTCACCTTGGGATCATATTCATCAAACACCACATGAGTTGTCTCTTCCACCACCAAAGTCCTCTTATTGAACACCCTAAAGGATTTCCCCACACTAGAATAGCCTAAGAACACTCCTTCATCAGATTTGGGGTCAAATTTTCCTAAGGGTGATTTCCCATTATTCAGAATTAAAACCTTACAGCCAAAGACATGGAGGTGGAACAGGTTTGGAGTTCTACCCTTAATAATCTCATAAGGTGTCTTGTTCAGATTTCATCTCACATTCACCCTATTCAGCACATAACAGGCAGTGTTCACCGCTTCAGCCCAAAAGTATTTTGGAAGTGAATACTCAGCAAGCATGGCTCTAGTGGCTTCCACTAAGGTCCTGTTCTTCCTTTCAGCTACCCCGTTCTGCTGAGGGGTCCTAGGAGCTGAAAAATTGTGACTAATTCCTTGCTCCTTACAGAAACTTTCAAAGTTTATATTTTCCAACTCTCCACCATGATCACTATGAATAGTCAAGATCTCACAACCTAACTTCCTCTAAATCCAAGTGGAGAAGGACTTAAACTCATCAAATGACTCAGATTTGTGTGACAGAAATTTAATCCAAGGGAACCTTGAGTATTCATCTAAAATCACAAACCCATAGACTTTCCCCCCCTAAGCTGGCAGCGCTAATGGGTCCAACGAGATCCATGTGAAGGACTTCTAAAGGTTTAGAGGTGCTAATGTCTTTAACAGAGTGAAAGGAGGACTGAACTTGCTTTTCTAACTAACAGCATCACACAAGTGGTCCTTAGTGAACTTAAGCTTGGGAACACCTCTAACTAAGTCCTTTTGGGTGACTCTCCTAAGGGTTTTCATACTGGCATGACATAATCTCCTATGCCACAACCAAGACTCATCAGCAGCAATTTTTAAGCAAATTGAATTTTTAGCCTTAATGCAACTTGCATCCAGCTTGTAGATATTATTGATCATTTGCCCCTGCAAAACAATTTTATCATTTAAGCTTAAAATTCAGCAAGTAGGTAGGAATTTGATGTTGTATCCTTTATCATAGAGTTGACTTATGCTTAGTAAGTTATATTTCAGTCCATCTACAAGTAAAATATTTTCAATTATAAAACTCTTTGAATCACCAATTATACCTTAACCTACCACCATCTTGGTGGTGTTATCTCCAAGTGTAACCTTGCCTCTAGCCCTGGCCTCTAGTGAAATGAACTGATTTGCATCTCCAGTCATGTGTCTAGAACATCCGCTGTCCAGGTACCACATAGTCTCACGAGGTCTTGTGTGAGAGCACACTTACAAAATCATCAAATGTCAGTTTTAGGAATCCAAACAGGTTTGGGTTCCTTCTTATAAAAAAAAGAATATAATGCAGCATTTGGGCCTCCACACCCAATGTGTACTACAGTGAACAGTGCAGGTGTGGGAAATGTGCCCTAACATGCCACATGAAAAATATCTAACACCAGGAAAAGGGTTAACTAATCTACGTGGGTGATAGTGCCTCTTCCTAGGTTTGTATGAAACATGCTTTGATGATTTTGAACCAGATTTTACAAAAGGTGGAGGTGCATAAAATTGTGCAAACGTCGGAGATGATTCATCTTTCTCAAAAGCATTGATCTTAACTTTCAAAAATTCATTTTCTTTCTTTAAACTTGCAATTTCCAATTTCAAAGCACCATTGCTACTCTCCACTTCATATGCCATGTTGTCCAATTCTTTAAAAGCACTTTCTAAGTCAACATGCGTGGTTTTCAATGAATCATGCTCAACAGTTAAATCAGAATGCTTTTTATTCAGTGCATCAAATTCATCAAGTAAAGATATGTGATTGCAATCAATAGTGGAATGATCCTTAATCAAAACATCATGCTCTTTTTGCAAAGTCAAATGATCCAATTTCAAGCTAGCATGGGTTTTCTGAAGCTTCCTATACGATGCATGAATTTTTTCAGATATTTCAAGTAATTGATCGTAAGTAAGCTCACATACATCTTCCTGGTCAGACTGACCAGGATGATCATCAGCCATCAGACACAAATTTGTTTCCCCCTCTTCAGCTTCAGTCTCAGAAGAGTCGGATGCAGAATCTGCCCAGAACTTATATTTCTCCTCACCCTTCTCCTTGCTTGGGTGAGCTTTAAGTGTAGGACAATCAGGTTTAATGTGTCCAGACTTCCTGCATTCAAAACAGACAATGTCAGAAGAACCCTTAAAATTTTTGTTGTACTTACCCTTATTCTACTTCTGAAAGTTCTTGTGTTTCTTCCTTAGAAAGCTTTTGAATAGCCTAGTGATCAAGGCAACGTCATCGCTATCAGACCTGAAAGCACTAGTATCACTCTCATTAGCCTTCAGTGCCACTGTTTTCTCCTTCTTCTTCTCACCTGCATCAAGCTATCTTTGGTTCACCCCTTGCTCGTAAGTAATGAGTGATCCAAGTAAGCTATCAATAGAGTAAGTATTCAAATCTTTAGATTTAGTGATTGCAGTTATCTTAGCATCATATTAAGAAGGCATACATCTAAGAATTTTGTTCACTCTTTCACAGTTTGTAAGTTCTCTACCTAAGGCATGCAAAGAAGTGATAATTTGAGTGAATCTCATATACATTTCAGAAATAGTTTCAATAGGTTTCGTGCGAAAAAGTTCGTAGTCATGAAGCAAAATGTTTAACCTAGACAGTTTGAATTTAGTTGTACCTTCATACGTAATGCACAATCTATCCCAAATTTCCTTACCAGTTGTACACGTAGAGACATGCATGTAATACTTAGATTTTAAAGCACAGAAAAAATAATTCAAATATTTGGCATTCAATTGTGCTAAGTCACGATCATCAAAAGTCCAATCAGTAAAGGACAGTTCAGTTTTAACATTGTTAACCATCCTAAAAGGTGGTTCATATCCATCCTTATCTAGCATCCACATGCGATAATCAATTGATTGAAGTTAGCAATGGATCAAATTATGGCGGTCGTGTAATTGAATAACCTTCAGTAATATTATGATTACCTAAGTTAGCAATGGATCAAATTAAAAAGTTTTTAAACTTAAATTTTGAATCCCTCTCTGATACCACTTGAAAGTTTCATAGGGATGTTAAGCCCTGATGAACTAGTCCCGGGGCTAAACCAAGAGGGGGGGTGAATTGGTTATTTAAAAATTTGAGATCAACAGCAAAAATCTTTTCTATGATATGCAGCGGAAACAAGTAAATACTCAAATGAAAAGATTAAACACAAATTTCACCCAAGCAGTTAATCACAGAAAAACTAAAGTGCAGAAAGTAATCAGAAAGAACACACCAGAATTTTATAGTGGTTTGGTCAACTTGACCTACATCCACTGCCCGGAGCCTCCCCTTTGGGTATTGCACTAACTCAAAGTGTCTCTCCTTTTGCTCTCACAGCAAGGCGGAGAAGCCTGTACAAAAACCTCTTTTTCACCGACACGGTGAGGCAGAGAACCCAACCTCCTTTTGCTTCCTCCTGATGCAAGCAGAGAACCTCGAACTCCTTTCACTTCCTCCTGAAGTGGGCAGAGGACCCAAGATCTTCTTGTGAACAATCTTCTCACAAACAACACTAACACGACAAAAGATGACGAGTGAAGAAGACGACTCTAATCCTTGCTTGGAGCAACCTTCGTGAACCCCTCACGAACTCCCCCTCACAAGATCCTCTCTCTCTCTCCCAAACTCTCTCTCTCTAGGGTTTCTCTGGAAAGGAAAGTGGCAAAAGATTTTTCTTGTTGAAAGAAAAAGATCTTTTATAGGAGGGCTCAAAATTTGCCCTAAATCTCAACTGGTCGGCCCTAGATCATCCAGGATGATCGATAGATTATCCTGTACGATCAGTTCAAAATCAGCTGTTTCAGCCTGGACGATCTGGCTCATCTGGACGATTAGTGGAAAATGTTCTTCATATCGTCCCATACGATTTTGCGATCGTCCGGGACGATTAGTGTAAATTTAGGAATTTTGTCCAGAAGACCGCTCTGGTCGTCTAGAGAACTGGAGCTGGACAACACAAAAATGACTTGATCGTCCAAGACGATACGAATATCGTCCTGTACGATTTGTTCAAAAAGTGTCCAAATCGTCCTGAGCACCGCTCTGGACATACAGCTAAAACACACTAGACGATCATGATCGTCCAGGACGATCCTGCGATCATCCAGGATGATATGATCGTATCAATCAAATGTTAATTGCTTTCCTTAATTACCAGACTAATTTAGGCATGATTGTACAGTATCGTCCAGGACGATACACGTATCATCCGGGACGATCAGACTAAATATCTTAAAATAAAAACTTGCCTAACTTGATCTCGCGGCTGAGAATTTCTGATTTGAGCATATCATCCCGTACGATGCCAGGATCGTTGAGGATGATCTGCTTAATCAGACAGACTTAACTTGGTCACCCTAATTAGGGTTTCTATTTTTACTTGATCGTCTAGGATGATGTGAATATCGTCCAGGACGATCTGAATAAAAAGTTGAACAGAAACTCTAATTCACTCAAGCCCTCCCCCTGAGTGTGTGTGTGCAAGGTTACTTAGCTAGGGGATTAGTTACATTATAATTGACTCAAGAAAAAGAAAATAGTACACTTAGACACACTTGGACCTGATCTTGAGTTGACTTGAGTTGCTCGTGATTGTTTGTGCCTGAAATGGGTTAGCCAAGCAAAACATAATAGAAATATGTTTGTCATCATCAAAACCAAATTTGTAGCAACAAGTACTAAACTGATTGTACTATATGAACTCCAATGGTATTATATGAATAGTGATAGCTAACTTGATTTTTTAGGATCTTTTTGAAGCCTAATACTTAAAAAAGTTTTAAAGATTCTCTTTCTAATGGTGAGACGTTTGTGTGACTGCTGAAGGTACTCTAGGAGAGAAGCTTTTGAGAAATGCAGGGTTTGAGAGGGAGAAGAAGGTGAGGTTGAGCGTGAGGGAGGAGTGTGAGGGAATCACATGATTGCTCTGATCTAGCTACACCCTTGCTCCTCCTGTGGCCATGGTGAGTCTTTGGAAGCTCTATAGGGAGAGAGGTTACTAGGTCAAGTCCTTGTGGTACTCTGCCTTCTCTAGGAAAGTGACAAAGGAGTTGAGGTACTCTACCTTCACAAGGGGTGAGAGAAAGGAGCTGAGGTTCTCTACTTTCTCTATGAGGGAAAAAATGAGTCATGGTCCACTGCCATCATCGGGAGGGTGACATAGCATCTGGCACTCAGTCACATCAGGTTTGGTGAAAGTGAGCCTGTAAGGGCTTCTCCGCCTTGCTGTGGGAGTAAAAGGAGAGTGACTTAGTGTTAGTGCAAATTATCATAGCGGAGGACTCCAGGGAGTGGACATAGGTAAGGGTTGACTGAACCACTATAAAAATCTTTGGTGTATTTTTTTCTTTTCACACTTTTATATTTTTTGCATTTTATTTCTGTTATAATTGCTTGGAAATTTTGATGATTATCGCTTAATCTAGTAAATCAAAATACCATCATAGTAAAATCAATATTTTTGATAAAATCAATCACTTTCACAATCAATTAGAATTTGGTATTTTTTATTTTTGAATACTATTTCAAAAATATTGTCATTATTATTTTAAAGTTGAAAATTTTTTAAAATTACCAATTTACACCCCCTCTCGTTGAGCCTCTGGCTAGTTCCTTAAGGTTTAACAACCTTCACAAACTTTTAAGTGGTATCAGAGCGAATTTCAAAAATATGGTTTTAGATAACATTTGAAGAATGGTTAATAGATCATTTTGGTAATCATAACACTATGGAGGGTTATTCGATAACCCATCCACAACTGTTTGAAAATATTTTGTTTGACTTCTAGAAAATATGCATGTCTACTTTTTATAATTTATTGAATATAAAATTTGGCATATGATTCAAACTTGCTATTCACTTCCATCGCATGTAATTAATGGTGTCAAAATTGATATTCCTTTTGCTGAATGGAGCTATAATGATAGGGAACTCACACAATTAAAAGCTAAATGTTTTTAGAATCCAAAAACTATATTTGAATTTCTACATACACTATGGGAAAGGAGATTAAGGATAGATTATGTATAACTTATTAGGGTACTAGTGAGTAAAATAGTCTAGGCTAAATATTCTACTATATGACTATGAAGTCTTTCGCATGAAACCTAGCGAGATTGTATCTGAAATGTTCACTATATTCACCCAGATAGTGACATCCTCACATGCACTAGGCAGAGAAGTATTAAACTCTGAAAATGTTAATAAGATTTTACACTGTTTACCTAGTTCTTATGATGCCAAGATACTACAATTACTAGATCTAAAGACTTGAATGTTTATTCCATTGAAAGTTTGCTCAGGTCACTCAATGCCAATGAGTAAGGAGTGAGTCAATGGTAAAGTGATGTAGGAGAGAAGAAGAAGGAGAGAACTATAGCACTAAAAGAAAATAATTTAAATAGTGACAGTTCTACAATAGAGGAGGATGATGATGTCGCCTTAATGATACAATACTTCAAAACTTTCCTACAAAGAAAATAGCGACATCATCAATTCAATTGGAGTAAAGGTAAAAGCAACAAAAATATTAAAAATTCTTCTCGCATAATTTCTTTTGAGTGTAGAAAACCAGGCCACTTCTAAGCTGACTTCCCCAACCTGAAGTCTCACTCAATCAAGGAGAAGGGTGAAGAGAAGCTAAAGTTTTAGAGGAGCAAGAAAAAGTCACAAAAAAAGATTTTTGGGCTCACTCTACTTCAGAATTATCCGAAGCTGAAGCAGAAGCAGAGGAGGAAGTAAAAAACTTATGTCTTATGGCTAACAAAAATCTTGATCAATCGGATCAAGATGAGGTATGTCAACTTTCCTATGATGAATTACTCATTCTAAAAATATTCATTATTCATATAGGAAGCTAAAAAAGATGCATGCTTGTCTCAATACTAAATTTTTTAATTTACAAAAAGAGCATACTAGTTTAACTACCGAACACTCTAATTTAGATAGCGAGCATATGAATTATTAAATGAATTTGATGCATTTAATAAGAAGAATACTGAGTTCTCTGATGCACATGATTTCTTTGTAAACATCACATATTGAACTAGAAAACTCATTTAAGGAATTAGAAAAACTTGCATGTAAACACCATTGTAGTGAGTATGAATTAAAACTGGAAGTGGCAAGTTTTTTAAAATCCTAATGAATTTTTGAGAGTAAAATTCATTACACGTGAGAACAATAAACCATCACTCACATTAGCTCAATGGTATAACCCCTCAACATAACATTCATCAACTAAACCTAGGAGAAGGCATCATGACCCACATAGGTTAGTAAAACCATTTTTGGTATTAGGTATTACTCTTGTGGCATGTTAGGTTATATAGCCTGCAGTTACACAATCCACTATATTATATATCTAGTGTGGAGTCCTAAATTACATTCATCACATCATAGTATTCATTCATCTCATTCAATTAAGCATAAGGTGGAACCCAAACTCACTTGGGTTCCCAAACCTAACCTTTGAAGGACTACGTAAAGCTACTCTCAAAAAAAGGCCTAGTGAGATCATGTGGTACCTGGAAAGTGGATGCTCGAGGCACATGACTGGTGATATGTAGTAGTTCATCACACTAGAAGCCAAGTCAGGAGGCAAGGTAACATTAGGGGACAACACCATAAGAAAAGTGGTGGCTCAGGTATAATTGGCAACTCTAAACACTTTATGCTTGAGAATGTTTTATTAATTGATGGTTTAGAACACAATTTATTATGTATTAGTCAACTATATGACAAAGGCTTTGATATAATTTTTTTTAGCAAATGCATTTTTAGTTTAAATGAAAATCTTGTGTTAGAAGAAAACGGATGAATAATGTTTACATGTTAGACTTGAATTGAATTTAATATTCAAATTCCATATGCTTAAAAGCTATAATTGATGAATCTTGCTATGACATAGGAGAGTATGTCATGCTAGCATGAAGACTCTAAGGAATATCACTCAAAAATCTGCTAGAGTAATACTAGCTGAGTATTTACTTCTTAGGTATTTTTGGGCAGAAGTAGTGAATACTACTTGATAATGTTTTAAATAGAAATGAATGTTTGATCTAAGCTTATTAAGACACCCTATGAACTCGTTCAGGGTAGGACAACCCCAACCTTTCTCAATTGCATGTCTTTGGCTCTAGATGCTTCATCTTTATTAACAGAAAATCACCGTTAGAAAAATTTGACCCAAAGTCTGATGAAGGTGTCTTGTTAAGTTACTCATATAATAGTAAGGCTTATACAATCGTTAATAAGAGCCCTAGTAGTAGAAGAGTCTACCCATGTAGTATTTGATGGATCAGATAGGACCTCTAAATCTAAACCTGAAGAAGAAGAAGTGGAGGTAATTCAAGGTTGAAATAATTGTTATAGGAGACAGAGTAGAACCTCAAGAAAAATTACCTAGAGAATGGAGATATTCTTCTAATCATCTGAAGAACTTATTTAAGAGACTCATATGAAGGTATTAGAACTAGTCATGGACTTAGGAAGGAAGTTAGTCATTCAGCTTTTATCTCTATAATAGAACCCACTGAAAGTTCGACAGGGATGTTAAGCCCTATGAACTAGTCCCGAGGCGAACTAAGAGGGGAGGTGAATTGGTAGTTTTAAAAATTCAAGAGCAAAATAACGATTTAGAAAATCTTTTTGAATGTTTTAAAACTTTTATAGTATGCGATGATGTACAGATATTCAATGATAACAGAATAATAATCACAATCACAAATCATCAACTGAAAAGTAAATGCGAAAAAATAATCAGAAAGAACACACCAGATTTTATAGTGGTTTCGTCAACTTGACCTACCTCCACTCTTCGGAGCCTCCCCTCTAGGTATTGCGCTAATACTAAGTGACTCTCCTTCTGCTCCCACACTAAGGCCAAGAAGCCTGTACAAAAACTCCTTTCCACCAACCTGGTGAGGTAGAGAACCGAAAATCCTTTCACTTCCTCCTGAAGTAGGCAGAGAACCTAGACTCCTTTAGCTTCCTCCTGAAGCAGGCATAGAACCAAGACTCCTTTCGCTTCTCCTGAAGCAGGTAGAGAACCCGAATCTTCTTGCAAACTATCCTCCCACAGAGACCCCGACAAGATAAGAGACGAT